>VMBQ01005684.1:0-22458 GCA_007657795.1 Dreissena rostriformis
GGATAAGTTTTTCATAAAACGAACTCGAATAAACTGTTAACGAACCAATATTCTAGTGATAGAGTGATGATTTTATAATATTTATAATATTGAGGTCGAAGAGTCCCACTGGAACGGTTTTATATTGTTGCCTATTATGTATATGCTTGTGTACGTACTTAGCTCACACATTAACATTTATATTGTGGGTATGCGGCTTTCGCCTGAAATTGAGCGACGTACAACAAATAGTCGCAATAATCCAACTCCCAGCTATTGACCCTCCGGGTCGCTGGGAGTTGCAACTGAAAAAAGGCTTTTTTTGTGTAAACTCGCCGCCTGAAACCCAAGCGACATTTTAATAGTTGTGAACCACACAAACTTTTTTTCTGGTATAAATAAACACAAACAAATCATAAATACATCCATAATATGCAAATTAAGACAACTAACTTAGTATGTTGTGCTCGCAGAATAATGATATTAATCTAATTTTCAAACACGTCAACGGTTCATGGAAATTTGTAAATATTCGCAATGGACAACGCCGAGTATTCCGGATTTGAAAATATGCAAAAAATATATATCGACTATCTCCGGAATCCTCCGCAAGCTAGATCGCGTGTCTAATCGACCAATCGTGAAACACTGACTTTCTTCGGAACCTCCGTAAAATAGCTTGAATCGTCAATTCAAAACTTCCGCTTTCGATTTTATAAAGGTTATTTATCAAGTTTTTGTTTAGAGGGTTTCTTCCCAAAAGACACGCAAATTGATGTCGATGGTAACAGGTATCGTGTTTGTTACGATGTATTAGGTTGATTGAACTCGATTTTATAGACATACGTGAGACATATTGATTTTTTTCATGGAATTTGCCTTTATCATGAAGAATTTTGAGCTGTACGTATGTACTCATAAAAGCTCAAAGCATTCAAGAAGAACTAGAACAACTAAATGTATAACGATAACTAATGCCCCAAAGACACATACGTATGCCCACTCGTTTATTGTTTTCTTTTAAAACGCTACATAATGCTTATATCAGTGCCATTCCACAATTAGAGAGAAAATGGAGTGTTTGCATTCGCATAAACGTTTCACATTTTGCACTGTTTTTAAAACTCAAAAGAAAAGTTTCGCTGTTGTTTCTTTTTATGTCGACCATGAAGTGAACCCGATCCTGTTTACAAGCATTGCTAAGTTAACTTGAAGTTGCGGATCGCGGTAAACTTTTAACAATTCCAATCGCATCTAGTTGTATCGTTTTCAAAGTAGGTACATTTGCCCAAAAGTTGGAAGCGTACTGTAAAACTATTAAATTTCGTGTGGTAAGCATTTTTGTGGATTTCGTTGGTCCGCTGAACCACGAATTCAAGTACCAACGATTATTTATACATTTTTAATCCGAAATCGGTCATTTCCGAATGACATTTCCGACATTTTCTTTTGTTGTCGGTTATCCGAGATATTTGTTTTTTTTGTTTTTTTTGTGTAATAATTACTTCACTTCAGTATGTCACAATACCCTACAGTATATCTATGATTTTTTTCTTTTTTTTTATTATCATTGTTAATGTACGTTGTATCCATCATGGTTAATAAATATAATCAAGTTTATGCACAAATAAAGTTGTTTATGTCATTGTGATAATTTCTCTTGTTTTGGAGAAGTTATTCTCAATACCTATGTTTAAATGCTAAATTATTGAAATGTAACCTTACACGCTTAGGCATCAGCCAATCATTGTGTAGGTAAAAGTAATCTGATGCACCGACAAGCTAACGCTTCAAAAACACTATTTTCTATTACTCTGGGTTATATTACAAGGTGTAGCCGTATGCTTTCATGCTAAGACTTCTTTAGTTGTAAGTTAATCGTTTCATTTTATCTGCGGCGACCTTGCTCTACGGTGGATTTTAAGATCATAATTCATGCACATAGTTTCTGGGAAACAAAGAAACCCAGTTCTCGCGCAATTTAGTGACGTCATCGCGTGATCAAACATGACTGCGCCCAGTACTCTAAAAGTACAGCAGTTCTGTTATTCGTTTGTGAAGCACCTTAGGGATTTTATCCGGCATGACACCACTCTACGTTTTGACTTGAATCTACGTGGACACCCTTTAGTTCAATACTCGAACCGGAAATTGGTGTGCTGATTATTTGCACCAACGACATTTATGACTCGTCGTGTTCAATTATTTCTGTGGCAAATAAAATTGAAGATCTGGGTGGACAGTCCAAATTTCCTATTTTCTGAACGTATGAAATTGGTGTCAGACAGCCGAGCTTGCCTGTGGCGTTTAAAAGGGCTTTGGGCAAATTTCTTCCAAAGAAAGTAACTTTGAAAAAGATGGATGCCACCTATCCAGCCGGGGACATAACCAACTGTATAGAAACATCCGAGCAGCAGTGGTCGCCGCCATGAAACGCATCCTCAGCAGCTGAGCTCAGAACTTACAGATATGTATTCCTTTTCAATGTTTGAAGAGCTTAAGCTAGCTTTCTGCGTGATTGAGTCACCAGGCTCAGGTTTATTATACTATAATAAATGACGTCGTTCGCAGCATCGTGCCACATATACACTAGTAATTTGCTAGCCAGTCATACTTTTTTATATAGCCTGATTTAGATTGTCAAACTATCTGTTTAACTTTGCTTGATTTATTTCACTGGGCTCATGCTTATAATTATTTTATCAAGGCATGATTTAGTTACCAGCCTCGTGCTTTGTATTATATTTATGCGTGATTTAGTTACCAGCCTCACGCTTATTATTATTTAATCTAGGCATGATTTATTTACCAGCCGCATGCACTAGATTTTATTTATGCGTGATTTAGTTACCAGCCTCACGCGTATTATTATTTATAAAATAACGGCATGATTTAGTTACCAGCCCCATGCCTTATTTTTATGCGTGATTTAGTTACCAGCCTCACGCTTATTATTATTTATAAAATAAAGGCATGATTAAGTTACCAGCCTCATGTCTTATATTTATGCGTGATTTAGTTACCAGCCTCACGCTTATAATTATTTTTAAAATTAAGGCATGATTTAGTTACCAGCCTCATGCCTTAAAGTCGTGCGTGATTTAGTTACCAGCCTCATGCCTTATAGTCGTGCGTGATTTAGTTACCAGCCTCATGCCTTACAGTCATGCGTGATTTAGTTACCAGCCTCATGCCTTATAGTCGTGCGTGATTTAGTTACCAGCCCCATGCCTTATAGTCGTGCGTGATTTAGTTACCAGCCTCACGCTTATTTTTATTTATCAAATATCGGCATGATTTAGTTACCAGCCTCATGCATTATATTTTAGTGTTATTTAGTTGCCAGTCTCACGCTTTTTATATTGTATTTTTTATCAATACATGATTCAGTTGTCAGCCGCTTGCTCTATAATTATGCGTGATTTAGTTACCAGCATCACGCTTATTATTATTTATTAAATTAATGCATGATTTAATTACCAGCCTCATGCCTTATATTTATGCGTGATTTAGTTACCAGCCTCACGCTTATTAAGTAATTACAATTTATAAAATAAAGGCATGATTTAGTTAACAGCCTCATGCCTTATATTTATGCGTTATTTAGTTACCAGCCTCACGCTTATTATTATTTATAAAATACCGGCATGATTTAGTTACCAGCTCATGATTTATATTTTAGTGTGATTTAGCTACCAGCCTCGCGCTTTTTACAAGTGTATTATTTTAGCAATACATGATTCAGTTGTCAGCCGCTTGCTCTATAATTATGCGTGATTTAGTTACCAGCATCAGGAGTGGCGCTTATTATTATTTATAAAATAACGGCATGATTTAGCTACCAGCCTCATGCCTTATATTAATGCGTGATTAAGTTACCTTCCTCACGCTTATTATTATTTATAAAATTAAGGCATGATTTAGGGGAGCTGCGGTGCAGATATCCCCATTTGTTTGCCAGTGGCTATTATTTATTGGAGCTAGGGTGCAGAAATCCCAATTTGTTTGCCAGTGGCTATTATTTATGGGAGCTGCATTGCAGCAATCCCAATTTGTTTGCCAGTGGCTGTCATTTAGGGGAGCTGCGGTGCAGATATCCTAATTTGTTTGCCAGTGGCTATTATTTATGGGAGCTGCGGTGCAGATACCTCAATTTATTTTGCTGTGGCTATTTATTAGGTGAGCTGCGGTGCAGTTATCCCCATTTGTTTGCCAGTGGCTATTATTTAGGGGAGCTGCGGTGCAGATTTCCCCATTGTTTTGGCAGTATCATAGTGAAGGGAGCTGCGGTGCAGAAACACCCTACATAAAAATTTCTTCCCTTATAGTGTACAACCATATGAGCTGACGGTGTAGGGCAGCAGCTCAAAGGGACGCCATTTTGTCTTTGTACTTCAGCAGATATGACATTTTAAGCTGCAGCCAGCAGCTCTCAACTGTGTATATATGTAAAAATAGCAATCCGTCTTCATGTAACATTAGTAGGCATTGTTTATTTTTACAATCCTTTTGCTGGTTAATGCTATTTTACTCATAGTTTATATGCTAGTCATTGTCCGATCTCAATGGGCGGTGGGTAACCTTGTTACCCTTCGGTTGGTGACCATTGTTTACCCTTGTGGCGGTTCTCTGTCGTCCATTTGTGGCATTCTGTACATAACTTGTATGTTCACATTTACTAATATGTTTTGTTTTTATATGAATGTTCATATTTTATACACTGTTTTGTATGTATTACATTCATTGTTTTAGGGCATCCAGTTTTAAATGCCCTCACTTTTATGACATTTGTAATAAATGTCCTTTTTCAATCTCAATACTGTGTTCGTTGTTTACTTCATGCCATACTGGTTTCAATCGGACCTATATGACTCGCATATTATGAACAATACATTAAATGCATAGCATTACCAATTGTGGAGAAAAACAAATCATATTGGTACTTACAATTAAATATAATATTCCAATCCACATATAAATACATGTACACACATGTACACACATGTACACACATGACGCAACTCTAGTACTTAGTTTTTTGACACAATACTAGTAATTTCTAGGAAAAATATAACTTCCGGACTATTGTTCAGGAATTTATGCCAGAATACTTCGCAAGCACAATAATACCCACAAACACGTGCAGATTACTAGTATTTAAGCACTGGTGGTCAGTCCAGCTTTTCGGAAACCCGCCTGTATCAAGTCCCGACGCTCGGACATCTTGTCATGGGTGAAGATGAGCCACTCAGCGTAAATGGGCTTCAATGTGGATGTTCTCGGGTTCACGTTTACCGCGACGATGGATCGCCGTCCTTCTTTTCCAGATGGGACACAACCTGCTCACAGTACCAGTCATGGAAGCACTGCTTCAGCTGTTGCTTGTACTCATAGTTGACGGACAAGTCCAGAGGCTGAAGTCGATTGGTACATGCAGCTGGTACAAACAGTGGCGTGATTCCATTCGCCTTCAGCAACTGCATCACTTCCTGTCCCTGGTGTGCCTTGACTACGTCAAAGATGGCTATGGCTTGCTGCGTACAGTTGTGAAGAGGCAACACATTGTTTCCCTCCCCTCTACACAAATTTTGAGGTCACATGAACATTCTTTCTTCAAATAAAAAATACAACTTCCAACACATTTTCAGTTAGTTAATTGAATCTTTAATGAAGTGAATCTCTGCAGTACACAAAAGGTATGCTTCAAGGTCCCACCTTCTGCAGATGTATGTATCAAAAAGATAATTGTTTGTTGTTCACCTCGGCTTCAACGATCATGGTGTCAAAGATAATAATACCCGTAGTTAATTTATGTAATATATGAATGTATTAAACAATATTTTTATGATTTATATCAAAGTCACTTCCACGAAATAAATTATTAAAAAGTCATTTTTTATTATTTATATTTTTATCGTGACACCTTGCACTAGGACATTTCCATAATATAGATACATTTAAACAGACTAACGGTTTACGTTGACTGTGAACTAGTTTAATTATATTGAACTTGCTGTAGAACTTTATATGTGTAGTTGTGGTTGGCTTCTACGTTGTTGTTATTATCTACTTACTGTCTATACTGAGTGAAATATTGTCGTTCAATAACATATTTGTACACAATTTGTGACCTTAATGCTATAAGACATTTAATGAAATGTATAGTAAAGTAGTGATTTAAAGTGAATCGGACCTTCGGAAAACAAAACAAGAGGGCCATGGTGGCCATGGTCGCTCACCTGATGAGTATTTACGTTAAACTTGAGTGTTAACAAGGTTTTACTATAGCCATATAAGTAAAACTGCCCCGCACCCTGGTGGCCATGTTTTTTAACGGACCGCAACCATTTTCAAAGTCAGCCAAGATATCCTTAGAACAAATGTTCCTACCAAGTTTCATGAAGATTGGACTAAAAATGTGACTTCTACAGTGTTAACAATGTTTTACTATAGCTACTAAAAAAAAAAAAGTACTATATCCATATAAGGAAAACTGCCCCGCCCCCTGGTGACTATGTTTTTTATCAGACCGCAACAATTTTCGAACTTAGCCAAGATATCCTTAGAACAAATGTTCCTTCTAAGTTTCATGAAGATTGGACTAAAATTGTGACTTGTACAGTGTTAGAAAGGTTTTACTATAGCTACTATTGCCATACAAGGAAAACTGCCCCGCCCATGGCGGCCATGTTTTTTTACGGACCGGAACCATTTTCAAACTCAGCCGAGATATATTTAAACAAAATGTTATGACAAAGTTTCATGAAGATTGGATTAAAAATATGACTTCTAGAGTGTTAACAAGGTTTTACTACAGCCATATAAGGAAAACTGCCCCGCCCCCTTGCGGCCATGTTTTTCAACGAACCGGAACCATTTTGAAACTCAGCCAAGATTTTATTGGGACACATGTTCTGACCAATTTAATGAAGATTGGACAATAAATGTGGCCTCTAGAGTATTCACAAGGTTTTACAATAGCCATATCAGAAAAAATGTCACGCCCCCTGGCAGCCATGTTTTTCATCCAACCGGAACCATTTTCGAACTTGTCCAAGATATCATTGGGACACATGTTCTGACCAAGTTTCATGAAGATTTAACAATAAATGTGGCCTCTAGAGTGTTCACAATGTTTAACTAAAGCAATATAAGGAAAAGTACCACGCCCCTTGGTGGCCATGTTTTTCAACCAACCGGAACCATTTTCGAACTTGTCCAAGATATCATTGGGACACATGTTCTGACAAAGTTTCATGAAGATTGGACAATAAATGTGGCCTCTAGAATGTTCACAAGGTTTAACTATAGCCATATAATGAAAACTGCCACGCCCCTTACAGCCATGTTTTCAACCAACCGGAACCATTTTAGAACTCGTCCAAGATATCATTGAGACACATGTTCTGACCAAGTTTCATGAAGATTGGACAATAAAAGTGACTCCTAGAGTGTTAACAAGCTTTTACAATAGCCATATTAGGAAAACTGCCACGCCCCCTGGCAGCCATGTTTTTCAACCAACATTAACCATTTTTAAACTCGTCCAAGATATCATTGGGACACATGTTCTGACCAAGTTTCATGAAGATAAGACAATAAATTTGGCCTCTAGAGTATTCATTAGGTTTTACAATAGCCATATTAGGAAATCTGCCACGCCCCCTGGCAGCCATGTTTTTCAACCAACCGGAACCATTTTCAAACTCGTCCAAGATATGATTGGGACACATGTTCTGACCAAGTTTAACGAAGATTGAACAATAAATGTGGCCTCTAGAGTGTTCACAATGTTTTACTATAGCCATATAAGGAAAACTGCCACGCCCTCTGTTGGCCATGTTTTTCAACGAACCGGAACCATTTTCGAACTCGTCCAAGATATCATTGGGACACATGTTCTGACAAAGTTCATGAAGATTGGACAAAAAATGTGGCCTCTAGAATGTTCACAATGTTTTACTTAAGCCATATTAGGAAAACTGCCACGCCCCCTTACAGCCATGTTTTTTCAACCAACCGGAACCATTTTAGAACTCGACCAAGATATTATTGGGACACATGTTCGGACCAAGTTTCATGAAGATTGGACAATAAATGAGGCCTCTAGGGTGTTCACAAGGTTTTACTATAGCCATATAAGGAAAACTGCCACGGCCCCTGTCAACCATGTTTTTCAACCAACCGGAACCATTTTTGAACTCGTCCAAGATATCATTGGAACACATGTTCTGACCAAGTTTCATGAAGATTGGACAATAAATGTGGCCTCTAGAGTGTTCAAAATGTTTTACTATAGCCATATAAGGAAAAGTGCCACGCCCCCTGGCAGCCATGTTTTTCAACCAACCGGAACCATTTACGAACTTGTCCAAGATATCATTGGGACACATGTTCTGATTAAGTTTCATGAAGATTGGAAAATAAATGTGGCCTCTAGAGTGTTAACAAGGTAAATGTTGACGGTGCACGAGGCACAACACACTACACACGACGGACAAATGTGATCACAATAGCTCACCATGAGCACGCTGTGCTAAAAAGCTGAGCAGCGACTTACGTTCCACTTTCTTAAAATTTCACAAGTTTTTCTTTTCTTTGCAAGTCATGTGTTATAGGTGTGGGCAAAGAAAGCGAAAGAGGCCAGCAAGTCAACACGAAAGGTCGACAAAAACGTTACTTCTCGTTTCGGCGATGCTGTTGTTTTTTTGTAATTTTTGTTTTGTTTGGGAGCGCGTTGGAGCCCTTCAACCTGGCATAATGCCACTTCCGACGCACCACCACGCCAAATTATGTGCACCAGAACGAGATTAATTAGTATTGCTTCCCCAAATGTGCCAGTACACCTGAACCATATGGCAAATATCAGCCAGATATATTAGTGTTGGTACCAAAATACTTTTGCTGTTTTGTTTGCACGTTAATCGAGTCATATAAATGTGATGGTAGACTTGGTTTTCCTTTTTAACATAAATGTATAACATATATAAATGATGTGTTCTGAAGGATTGCCAGGCACAGGTGTGTGAACAAGCAGTCAAAGATACAGCTATATCCCCCGTCGGAATTTTTTTACATTGAAGTGGTGACCTTGAATTTGAGTGAGCGCGATTCACTGATGACGTGTGAACTTCTTCTGAATGACATCTATTCATGAAAATCCTTTTATAGGTATAAGAATATGAAGAATACACGAAAACAACGAAGGCTAAACTATTGACCTTCGATTGTGACCTTATCCTTCAGTCTGCGTGACTGACTCATTAATTCTGCACATCTTCGCAATGACCAAAACATTTCAGCCAAGTGTAACGAATTCAAAGGGCATACGAGATATGGAACAAACACGAAAATGAAGGCTCACACTCTTGAACTGGACGTATTACGTTAACCTTAAGTCTGTATAGCTCACAAGTACCTACTGCACATTGTATATATGCCCTCAACATGAGAGGCTAGTTTGGTGACAATCGGTCGAAGAGCATACAAGATACAAATGAGAATGCACCTTCTTTATTTCAAATAATTGACAGCATGCGAAATAATCATATATGCTATATACACAATTTAAATGCATAAACCTTACATTCATTTTCAATTACCCTTCTTAAAAGTGTACAGTTATGTAATGTTCATTATTAGTTTGAATCAATCAGTTAAGGTTTCTACAAGATTATCAAGAGAAATAACATTTGAAAAGTCACTGATGTGGCCAGCGTATTACTCACATATAGATTAAAGAACTCAAAATTTGTTAATATATTTCTAGCTGATTTTAATACTTTTTACACATCGTGATATAATTTTCCAAGCATTGTTGTTTAGATAACATGTAACAATTTGTCAACACGCAACTACTGTTAATAAAAGAAACGTTATGCTAAATGTGTAACATATCATTATACTGATGTTCTATATTATTGTTAATAAGGTATTTATAATAAATATATATCTGTTTATAATTATTCATGACTTTCATATTGATATTGTAAAACAAAACATGTACTAGAAAAGCAAACAGTATATATTTAAAATCACTGTATTATTCTACAAATTATTTACATGTTTTCATTTTATTTTTACATTCAATAACAATAGCAAGAAATAATGGTAGTATGCACTTGCAGCTACTTAGGACATGCTTATTCGTTATCAAATACAGTCTGAAATAATACCACTCATAAAAATATAAGCAAATAAATACGACAAATAAATCTGCTCTCAAGCGCATTCTCACACTAACTTAAATATTCTGTCAGAAGTATCATTACTTGTGAAGATAAGACTTTTCAAATCAATCACATTCTCTCTGTGATTGATTGCAGTAACAAACACTGATGCCTACTTGTGTTGCATGCTCTACAAAAGCATATTAATTACATGTATCACATGGATAATCGTGATTACTTTGGAATTCAAAGACAACAAGTTCTAGGTGCACAGCTCTACACACTTCTTTTACAGTTAAACTTATAACAATAAAGGCTTAAAGCTAAAATGGGTTTTATGCCATATGCAGTCAGTTAATCTCCAGACTAGCCTGCGCATACACACAGTCTGGTCAGGAGCTACCCTGTCCGATTAGGAGACCAAGAAACCCTGCATGAATATAGCTGACAGCATAGCTCCACTACGCTTGTCACATATGGAATAAGACCCATTTTCGCACGACGTAGCTCATATTATATTATAAATTTTAGACCAGTTTGCATGTATGTATAGATCAAATTTATTGACCTGCAAAGCAGACTTACATTACTACACACACGGGGGGACATGACATGCATTTAGTTTGAAGATAAGGCATGGGTTACTGTTTCACTAACTTATTGATAACAAGGCTTGTCACCATAGGATGACATATGCCTCCTTTTTCCACATTTTTCTAAACCTAAACGCAGTGTTTTTACCCATTTCTCGAAACCTAAACGCAAAGTGTGACGGAATTTCAGACAGACAGACAGTGCGATAACTATATGCCCACCTTCGGAGGCATAAAAATGTATAATAACTATGGTACATGTACTGCAGTTATATTGAAGATGGTGGAAAACATACATTCATACATGTTATGATTATATATGATTTTTTTTGTCATAGAAATGAAAGGCAGTTCCAATTAAAGGTTCAAAATTAGCTTTATATTGTCATTGACATTGTTAAATATAAAATGGAAAACATTTTATTACAAATGTCATTCAATCAATTACTTTTTAATATTAACATTCTTCTTCATATCATTTGTCTATAAAATAAAGTGAAAAATAACAAAAGCTTTGTCAATTCAGCAAAACAGCATGTGCATGATTAATATACACTGTATTTGCCAAAGGAAATAAATAACTTTAAACTTAAACAGCAGTCCCCTACCGGATTAATTTTGTCCAGTAATCAAATTCAATTGAACATTTAATACAGTGATATGTCATGCATATAGTATGTACTGGCATTTTGAGCCACATGTAGCCTTTATTGGTTTGAATCACAATAAAAAGTGAAATAAAATTCACACACATTTTTGTTATGTTTTTAAAACACAACATACTCAACCAAAGTAAAATTTCCATTTTAAATACTGGTAAATGGTCCATCTGAAAGCAATATTTTAAAATTCCCTTTCCCAAACAAAAAGGCAACACAATCTAAGCCACAATGATGCAAGATCTAAGATGCAATTTAAAATCCAAAATACAGAATCTTGTTAACAACATAATAAGTCCCTTTACGGCCAAAGTGCCCAATCAGCAATGTGCAAAGAAGGCTTATATGAAGTTTTGGCTTTCAGTGGACAATAACAGAATATAATGTTTAACATCACTAGCTCATTGTTAAGCTTTAGTATAAAAAAAACTATTTCTTATACCTATGTAATTAACAAGTCCAAATCAAGTTGTGTCTAATTTTTTTCTGTACAAGTTAATTACAAGAAGTCAAAGTAAATGACATGGTTAGGAGGTGGCTATTTTGCAAACACAATATGCCTGGTAAGCCACCACATGAGTAGGGGCTGTACAAGGGATATGGTCACTATGAGATACAGGCTTCGCTTGGTCCCATGACCGTGGTGTTCCTCCCCTTGTGAGTGAGGCAATATCTGTACTTTTAAAGTTCGCACCTGCAAAAGTACAACAAATCACAAATATTAAAATGTTGTTCATCTATTATTGATCCATATGTTCAAAAAATAAAATGTGCAAATCAACTATAATATCAAAACAATAATTAATTATTAATAAATGAATTATAATCATAACAATTATTTTAACAACTTGGCCATGATGGCCCTGAATCGCTCACCTGAGTTCAAGGTATACCAATTGTCAAAGACTTGACCTGGTGACATATTTGTTTACCAAACTTGACCCAAATTTATACATGGCATTGATTTTGTCAAGATAAACATTCTGACAAAGTTTGATTAAGAATGCGATTCAATGAGCTTGTGCCGAAATGTGGCCTCTATAGTGGTAACAAGGTTATCTCGGTATTCTAAGATTTGACCTGGTGATTTAGTTTTTGGGCGAATGTTACCCAGATTTGAAATCGGCCAAGATACTGTAAAGATAAACCTAGATTTTGGAAGCACATGACTCAGATTCGAACAGGGCCTAGGTATTGTCAAGATTTAAATATTTTGACCAAATTTCATCAAAATTCAATAAAAACAAGAGTTCCGCGGTCGCAGACATATGCCCCCTAAACAGGGCCTTGATTTTCACACTTATTGTGACAGTGAGATTGACCTTTGACCTAGTGACCCCAATTACTAAAGGGGTCATCTACTGTCCAAGGCCAATGCACATGTGAAGTATCAAGTCAATCGGTCAATTGGTTGACTAGTTATTGATCGGAAACAATTTTCACACTTATTGTGACAGTGACCTTGACCTTTAACCTAGTGACCCCAATTTAAGTAGGGGTCATCTACTGTTCGAGGCCAATGCACATGTGAAGTATCAAGACAATTGGTCAATTCGTTGACGAGTTATTGATTCTGAAACAATTTTCATACTTATTGTGACAATGACCTTGACCTTTGACCTAGTGACCCCAATTTCAATAGGGGTCATCTACTGCCCAAGGCCAATGCACATGTTAAGTATGAAGCCAATCGGTCAATCCGTTCGCAAGTTATTGATCGGAAACAAACTGGTCCACCCACCGACAAACACACAGACCAACAGACACACAGACCAACATTCATCCAGCAAAACAATATACCCCCTCTTCTTCGAAGGGGGGGGGGGGGCATAAAAAAAATATATATTTTGTCAAATCCGGTACATGCATAACAATTTAATAACAAATCTTAAGAGATTATGTCCCCTGAAACCAATCAACTCACCAGAAAGAAGATGATAGTGAGGCTGAACCAGACCAGCAGCCCGTAGAAGCCTGTGCTCTGAAACATCATGCCTCCCAGCAGGATGAAGATCATACTGCAAAGAGAGAGAACTTCTGTCAGGGGAGGTAACTTATATTAGAACAGAACAGAATCTTTATTTTGACATAAGCATAACAAGCTTATCTTCATATACAAATACATTGTACATGATAATTTTACAGACATGCGTGATGAATATAAAAAATTACAGTGTTCAAATTACATACATCAATTCATAATACACTTATCACTGGAGAGTGAGAGTGCTCTTATTACAAGTTATAATGTGACATGGAATACATATATATAGGCATTACTACATTTGATACATCCATGGTTAACAAACAACATGTAACAAGCTAAGTACACTTAATTGTTAATATAAACTACAGTTCTTCTTAACAATCATGTGATAATAAACAAATTGTTATCTCTTTTTTTGAAACATGATATACAACAGATTGCTAACTTTCTAAGTGTCATTTTCTTACTACTATTAAGAAGTTTAATAAATTTGAACATACTAGGTCACTTGTAATAGAATTCTGGGATATATTTGATTCTTTCTTCTAGGTATTGCGGGCATATTAGTATGAAATGGTACTATATCACCACATACATGTACCCCCCTACATTGTTAACTGTTTCATTAATTGTCTAATATACATTTGAAAAATTACTTATCACATACAGGTATGCATATTTCTTTTGTGTATATAATTTCAGAATAACAAGAAAGTCTAAGTTCCAATAAAATTATGCACAAACATTTAAATGAAATTAAAAATAATATAGCACAATTTACACAATTTCATTTCCTTTTGTATGATCAAGCATACCAGGTAACTAGCCATTCAATATGTGCATGTATAAAATTTCAAAAGTATTTCACATTTGCTGCACATCGCCAGCCTAGAGAGCAGCAGGAAAGGGGGGAGGAGCGGGTAACAAAAACAGGGGAGCGCAAACCTCTACTACTTCATTTAAGATCTTTCCCTACTTCCCTACATACACATGACTTCTAAGATTGTATACTCAGGCAACTGAAATGCAGTCCATAGGAATGAAACATCTTTTTGTCTAGGAAAATTATTCAAATCGCTCCATGATCAAACTTTGATGCAGTGCTTAGGTAAATTATTTCAAGGACTTAAAAAAAAAAGTTGTATCCATTATCCATTAATGATTGCAATCGGCTAATTAATGTAATAAAGAGAATTCTCTATTGATCTGAAATAAAACCAGCACTACCAGAAGCTGAACACAGCTATAACAACAGCTGTTGTTGATATATTAATATATTGCTAAATTAATATGAAGACAAATGTCTTTTTACAAGCTGTTGTCAGTAAGACAGACCATAAGTGCAGAAAGCATGATCCAGGAGTTTTTTGTCTTTCTATCTATAAATATGCAGGTAAACATGTTCAAAATGCAGTACCCAGGTATGTGTTGTCACTTCAAAATATACTTACAAAAATAAATGTCTATTATTGTATGTTTATTTTTAAGTGACAACACATACTGCATTTTGAACATGGTAATGGCCAAAAGGTAGACGCTGTTAAAGTTGTTCACACATTGCAAACAAATATGGCAGCCCATTTTGTATAAACACATTAAAGATTGAACCACATCAATGTATTTCTACAGAATAACTGCAACCCCTTTTTTCTCATTTGTAAACTACTTGCATAAAAGTTTATATTACCAAGAATTCAAACAACTAACTCGTACCCCAACAAACCTATCAAGACTTAAAACATCTAATATGCATACCCACTAAACTTATAAAGACATAAAACAACTAACTTGCATACTCAAAGAACTTAAAGACTTAAAACAACTTAAATGCATACCCAAGATACTTATCAAGACATAAAACAACTAACATGCATGCTCAAGGAACTTATAAAGACTTAAAAAAATTACACACATACCAAACTAAGTTATAAAGACTTAAATCATACCCAACAAAGTTATAAAGAATTAAAACAAGTGCCCCACATACCCAACAAACATGTATCCAATGTATGCCAGGATGTCCATGTACTTACACAACAAACTTGTATCCAATGTATGCCAGGATGTCCATGTACTAACCCAACAAACTTGTATCTGATGTATGCCAGGATGTCCATGTACTTACCCCACAAACTTGTATCCAATGTATGCCAGGATGTCCATGTACTTACACAACAAACTTGTATCCAATGTATGCCAGGATGTTCATGTACCTACACAACAAACTTGTATCCAATGTATGCCAGGATGGCCATGTACTTACACAACAAACTTGTATCCAATGTATGCCAGGATGTCCATGTACTTACACAACAAACTTGTATCCAATGTATGNATTCTATGACCAGTTATTGATCGGACACTATTTTCATACTTATTGCGACAGTGACCTTGACATTTGACCTAGTTCCCCAATTTCAAAAGGGGTCATCTACTGCCCAAGGCCAATGCACATGTGATGTGTTAAGCCAATCGGTCAATCCGTTCACAAGTTATTGATCGGAAACGAACTGGTCCACCGACAGACACACAGACCGACAGACACACAGATCGACAGACACACAGACCGACATTCATTTAGCAAAACAATATACCCCCTTTTTTCGAAGGGGGACATTAAAACATTTATATTTTGTCAAATCTAGTACATGCTTAACAATTTAAAAACAAATCTCAAGAGATTATGTCCCTTGAAACCAATCGACTCACCAGAAAGAAGATGATAGTGAGGCTGAACCAGACCAGCAGCCCGTAGAAGCCTGTGCTCTGAAACAGCATGCCTCCCAGAAGGATGAATATCATGCTGCAAAGAGAGAGAACTTCTGTCAGGGGAAGAAACTAATATCACCACAGAGATAACTTCTGTCAGGGGAAGTAACTTATATCACCACAGAGAGAACTTCTGACAGGGGAAGTAACTAATATCACCACAGATAGAACGTCTGTCAGGGAAAGTAATTAATATCACCACATACCCACTCCCATGTTTGTTGTTTCATTAACTGTGTAATATAGATTCACAATTTACTCATCATATATGGGTGTGCATATTTCACTTTTGTATATAATTTCTTAATACCCAGAGAAGCCAAAATTCCAATAAAAGTATGCACAAAACATTCTCATAAAACTTGCAAAATATATAGCACAAAATATGCAATTTTATTTATTTTTGTATGAAAAGCATAGAACAATTTTGATCTTTTTGTACGCACTAGCCAACTATGGTAATAAGGAGAATTCTCTATTGATCCATAAAAAAAACCTTAACTGCCAGAAGCTTAACAACAGCTGTTGTAAATATATAAATATATTGATAAATTATTATAAACACCAAAGTCCTTTTACAAGCTGTTGTCAGCCAGACAGACTATAACTTGCAGAAAGCATGATACCTGATAAGCAGTGTTTTGTCTTTCTATCAATGAAAATGCATTTTCACCACAAGAATAATTAATTTACAGCTGACAAAACAGTGCCACAAATGATTACACGGAATTAAATGTAAATGCACCTTAGAAGTGATGATTTTAAATTTACCCACCTTTAAAATCAATTGTTGCCACTTTGTCAAAGAAAGAATTATGTTGTCTTCCTACATGAAGAATCATTGCAATACCCTATTTTTTTCTCGTCTGAAACTACATCACAAGAGGCTATATTACCAAGATTTCAAACAACTGCCACACATACCAAACAAACTTATTAAGACTTCAAACTTATGAAGACTTGAAGCAAGTGCCCCACATACCCCACAAACTTGTATCTGATGTATGCGAGGATGTCCATGTACCTACCCCACAAACTTGTATCCAATGTACGCCAGGATGTCCATGTACTTACCCCACAAACTTGTATCCAATGTACGCCAAGATGTCCATGTACTTACCCCACAAACTTGTATCCGATGTACGCCAGGATGTCCATGTACTTACCCCACAAACTTGTATCCGATGTACGCCAGGATGTCCATGTACTTGAGGTCCGTGGTCAGGTTCATGATATAGAGACTCAACATGACAACCACCAGCTCTATGATGAGCCACACCAGCGCTGTACTAGCCTGCATACCCAGCTGCTCTGGCGTAAACCTGCAGGGGGAATTGTGTGGGTAAAGTGTTTTTATCTCAACATTAATTCAGCATGTGAGCCTTGCTGAGGGAAAATGGGGATTAATGCATTTGAGTAAAGTGTCGTCCCAGATTAGCCTTTACAGTCCACACAGGCTAATCAGGGACGACAATTTCCACTTTTATGAAATTGTTTGTGTAAAGAAAGTCTCTGGTAGACAAAAATCCAGTTTTGACGGAAAGTGTTGTCCCTGATTAGCCTGTGCCAAATGCACAGGCTAATCTACGACAACATTTTATGCACAAACCCCGTTTTACCAGAGCAAGACTCATTTACATTATATAAATTACCTGTGGGATAAACTAATATCTGTATTTCTACCGGGTTTAAAAGTACAGCAAACATGTGCAGTAAAACGCAGACATTTTGTTTAGGTGAAACCTATTTATCAAAACTTGATTTATTGAAACCCTACACGGCTACATAAGACACTATTAGAGTCCATGTCCTGAGTAGAAATGTCTTTGGAGATTCTGAAAATGCTCTCATCGTGTGGATCAGATACAGGATAGCTAAGCAGATGCCTTAACCACATTGTCACCTCAATATGTTGTTGTTTTGTTGTTTATCGTGATTATATTTTATTCTTTAAAGTTTCTGATGTGTTTTTTCTCTAGTTTATTGTCTAAAGAAAGTTTAAGTGTATGGGATTTACAGAATACCATGACAAGTTTTATGTACCAAGACTCATGCTTCTGGTGCTTTATGCCAAGCAAAATTTACTTCTTAAATAGTGTTCTCTTATTACATACATTATTTGTAATAAGACCAAATGATATGATACTGTTAAGGTGATAAAAACTATGGATAAATCACTTTATTCTTTGTAACCAACTGGACTAAAGTAAAAAAAATCAACATACTAAATAGGTTATTATATCCAGTATTGTCAAAGGAAGCTTATCACATGGAAATCATATATACAGAAGAAATTAAATAATTAGGGTTATAATACTTCATATGCCAGAATGAAACGCTGCGTACCGTTCTTGTGTTCCCAGCACTACTCCTGACACCAGTATATAGGTGACAAAGGCCATTACTGAAACAGGAATCAATCTAAATAGTTAAAAACTCTTGGGACAGATGATTATTTGCAGATAAACGAAAAATATCAAGAATAATTGTTTAAACCAAAATAAAGATTGAGATAAATGAAGCCAAAAACACAGATAATTATATAACAACTTGGTCAAAGTATAATGTTAAGACAATACGCATTGGGAAATAACTTTTTCTAACCTGCTAACCTCAATTTTTTATGATCAATCAAGAAAACAATGAATCTTTACAATACCACAATTTACAAGAATGCATCATAACATAATGTGATAAACCAGCCTCACCAGGTATATACAGGTCAGGTGCATTTTCATCAAATCTTGGTGCAACAGGCTGGTCCTGGTTAAATTTTATTGACCAATCCTAAAAAAATTGAAATCATTATCAGTGTTTGTAAATAGCTGTAATTTATATTTGCGAGCAATTTCATATCTCATCTTTTATCATATCATATGATATAATGTTTCAAAACATGTATAGATATACAAAGCAGAATTTTTCACTGGTAAGTCATATTTATACCTGACCAAACAACCC
Source organism: Dreissena rostriformis (assembly GCA_007657795.1). NCBI lineage: Eukaryota > Metazoa > Mollusca > Bivalvia > Myida > Dreissenidae > Dreissena > Dreissena rostriformis. The sequence continues at coordinate 19,118 of VMBQ01005684.1, forward strand.
ACCTCCAACAAACTTCCAAGGAAACATTTAGCCTGTTTATTTTAGTAACAAAATTCCCTAATAAAGTTATTTCTTGTACATTTATTTATTGAGGGCTTTTTTTAGCAAACACCGAAACAAGTTTATAGCTTCCATTATAATTGAGAATGGTATTTGGAATATGATATTCTAATTTGTTTTCAGGGAAAAAAGTATTTGATTTCTATTACTTTAATATTTCTTAAGTAAAGCTTTCCTTTAGAAGGCTTAAGTAAATGGAACCTCATACTTTATCATGCACACCACAGAAGACTACGAAGACTGTCACATACCTTTTTGGTAAATGGGAAAAACAATGTCATTAATTTCTTTGCTACATATGATGTGTCCACAGCAAAGTAGTACTTCAATTTCGAAGTAGAGACATATTTTTCCAACTGAAAGCAAATTAATCAAATTTTTTAGTAAAGTATAATGTGTATAATGAACAAAATATGAATGTAAGATACTTTTCTTTTTAACATAGATTCTATGGTATACACACTGTTACATGTTACATTTTGGAAAATCTCAAACTTATCAATAAATCTTTAATTTATAATCATTTAAAAGCCTTTAAAAGTTTTAATGAATAATACACAAAATACCAGTGTTATGTTTAAATGAGTGCCACAATACTATTTTTGATTGTTTAAAGAGTTAGTGAGTTTTGAATAGCAAAATGCTACATGTAACAGTAACACATAATTAAAAGAACCTACAAGAAACCTTAAAGTTTGTAAAGGAAAATTAAAACTACCTTACTTTATAATACTTAGTCTTTTGTCTTGAAGTCTAAATCAACAAAAAATTCTTTACTTTCCAATGCTTTTATATTCAAAGGCACATTGCTCATCTGTCTAGATTGAAAGGACCAATCTACCGGTAGTGAGTATTTTGCTTACATTTTTATTGACTAAATCTTTGCCCTGCCCAGCCAGTGAGCTCCCGTACTGCATGGCCATGTTTGCCATTGGATCGTTAAATATCTGTTGCCCAGGAAACTGCTGGTGACCCCATACAGGTGCTGCTTGGTGACTGGCTCCGAATGACTGATTCCCTGCAATACAGCAATAATTATGTATAACCCTTATACTATGAAAATCAGTTGCTTTGGTTTATTTGTTTATTTGGAGTTTTTGCTGTTTTTCACTGTATTTGAGTCATGCCACACTGGTCAGTCAACCTAATCACACTTTTACTGGGTTACCAAGTACTAAATGCACATACTTATACCAGTAACAAATAAATTATTTCACAACCATTCCCTTCACAATTTAAGTAGCCAGGCTGGGAATGGAACCCGCAATCTTGCAGTGCTCTACAAACTGAGCAAGCTTCGTTATAAAAAAATAATTAATTCATTAAAAAGAAATCTGGCTGTATACTCTAAAAAAGCTGGAACGAAACCTCTTGTCTGAGTTACCTTGTGGAGGATCCATGTAGCCAGTCTGTGGTGACCCATAGCCGGGCGGCGGTGGGGACTGTACACTTGTGTCATCAAACAGCTGCGGTTTAGAACCACCCTTCTTACTGGGTTTTCTTTTTCCTGAAGCTTAAAACATGCAATTTAATTTAATGGTTATCTTAGTTATAATCTCCTTAAGTAAAGATACTGGTTATTTTTAGTAAGTAAGTCTTAATCTCTTGTGGAAATCAATAATTACAGTTTTCAATACTGAGATACATTTTATTTAATTTAGAAAGAAAATTTTATTTTATCAGAAAACAATGATTGTGCATATCATTTGTAACCAAGTTAAGGTAACGGAAGCTCATGCTTGTAACTGTCACACATGTTATTTTTCTGTTAAACAATAAACTTTATGCCAATATCCTTATACATATACATAAAGGCTATAATCAATTATTTGATTAACCAAAAGAATCAGAGAGGTAAATCATTATCAAGTGCACCGCAATGATCCAATATACAATATAGCTATCTCCTCAAAATAAACAATCTTTGCTACAGACAATTTTATTTGGCTAAAATGTTTTTGTCATAAAACCCTACAAAACAGCTGAAATAAGAATAATGTTCAAAGGTAATTTTGGCTTTAAAAAAAATTGAGGAGACGCCCGCGTTCCAGAGTCCAGTTTGAAGCACGGTTTAGTAAGCTGCACCTTAGTTAAACTTCTCATGCAAATAACTTTTTAGGTAAGGTTTGCTCGGACAGGGCCTTTATGAATTAAGATGCTCTAATGACTGCAGCAGAGTGACAATACTGCTGTGAAATCTCTTATGTCACCATGGTCTTTTTAACTTGCAAAACAAGAACAACCACTTTGGTGTAAAAATGGTCATTTCCCCAAAAAGTCTGGTAATATCCTTTGGCATGCATGTTGTCAAATTATGTAAATGTGGGGTGGGGGCTACCCATCCCTCGACCCAAACCTTCCTGAGCAAGAGACCCATGTCTCCTGAGTACTATTGCTACTGTGTAACCATGGATCCGCTCAATCATTTAATTAGGTGAAATTCAAAAAAAAACAAGCAAATTCATTACATTGATATCCCCGCCAAATAAATTTTGTTTATGGATGGGTGTAGAACTTAAAGAAAAGGTATAAGTGAAGGGTTGTGCCTTTTGTAAAAAAAAAACTCATTTGTACCTGTGATGGGTTTTCCCTTATCTATACCGAGAGAAATACGGTATATACACTCACACCAGGTATACTCAAACCAAGTTTCAATGAAATCTGCCAAAGCACTTGCAAGATATGGCTCCGTACAGCTGTAAGCTTATAGTAACAAGGTATGTGTTTGTGAAACACATGCACAATGTCCCCTTTTGAGCGATTTGGACCCATATATTTGACCTTCGACTTTGAAGGATGACCTGGTGCATTTATTTTTTTTAAATGACCTTTGACCTTGAAGAATGACCTTGACCTTGACAGAACTTGACCTCATGACATTGACATTAAAGTATTTTACCATATTGTTTGAGCAATTTTGTGGGTGCAGTTAAAAAATAAATAAATGACCTTTGACCTTGAAGGATGACCTTGACCTTGACAGAACTTGACCTCGGGACATTGACATTAAAGTATTTGACATTATAGTTTAAGCGATTCTGTGGGTGCAGTTTAAAAAAAAAAATGACCTTTGACCTTGACCTTGAAGGAGGACCTTGACCTTGACAAAACTTGACATTGGGACATTGACAGTTAAGTATTTGACCTTATAGCTTGAGCGATTCTGTGGATGCAGCTTAAAAAAAAAAGACCTTTGACCTTGACCTTGACAGAACTTGACCTCGGGACATTAACATTAAAGTATTTGACCTTATAGTTTGAGCGATTCTGTGGGTGCAGTT
>VMBQ01005684.1:35845-63710 GCA_007657795.1 Dreissena rostriformis
TATTTTACGCGATTTTAACAGTTCAGGGTGTCTAATAGGTTACAATATACTAAATAATCGAGTCATGAAGGGCTGTACTCTCTAAAAAAAAACATCATATTTTCCTCGAAGGCATGTTTTACACTTTAGGCTGTTGTTCTGGTTTTATCGTCTGGAGATATTGCTAGGGTAAGCATAGGTGTTCACTACTAAATCCCTGAAATAGGATTAAGTTAGAGATTAAAGTAAAAATTGGCACTGAAAAAGGTTACAATCCAGATCTGAAAACGGCAGAAAAAAGAAGGTGCAAAAACAGTCGATTTTGATTTGAGTCGAATTCTTTTTTGGTTTGAACATGACATATCTTTTTTATTGCTTCAATCGATTCAGCTAAGAATGCCCTTTCAAAAAAGGTATGGTTATGGGGGCCTCTATTTGCAAAATGTTGTATTTATTTTCGGTCAAAGTTGTCGCTCTTACATTGAAACACTATTTAGTATATGTTGACCAGAAATTTGAACTTCTGAATTAGTATAGTGCTATGTAGCCTTTCACGAAAATCTCTATCAACGGACGCTTTGTACCTATGAGATGTAAACACGTGAAGTTTGAGTTAATAATTGTTGAATTTTAGCCACATACCAAAGAATACTACGATGAGTGATGGGAAAAGTAGTTCAGAAATCCCTCATGAGCTACGGGGAAAGCTGTCAGCATTTGATTCTGCGTTGACAGATGTAGAAAACAAGTTTGAACCCCTGCTAAAAGTTTCCCAAGTGGAACTGAATACACAGGTAGTTGCAATATTTCAACTCTCAGCTTTATAACCCAAAGTGTTGCTGAGAGTTGCAATGCGTCGTCTATTTGCCAAAGGTGCAAAATTGCATCACCAAGGCAAGGGCTAAGGAACACTGAAACTGCAAAACCTAATCAATGTTTACCTGTGTAACCCACAATTATTGTTTTCTTTCGTACACTCTATCCACCATATTGGAAATGGTTACATTGTTACCAACTTTAAGTGTCGCTATCGGTTAGGTCGCAGTACACCAATATTTTGCGCATCGGGTTATGTGATGTAGCCAAGTCGATAACGATGTTCAATATTTGTTACAGAATACACTGTTTCAAATTTCAACATAAAAATGTCAACGAAAATAGTGTGTTGAAATATCGTCATGTTTTTTTTTAGTGGTGCATGCAAAGGATAACGTCCATAGGTTGCCATTCAGGTAAATTTAACATGTTTTTGAAGTTTATTCATTATTTTCCTCAATTTGTCTCGAACAACGTCTGTTTAGGGAAGCGCACGGATTTGCTGCGCTGAACTGCACTTGTGTTTATGCAGGGATGCATATGGACTCCAGTGCCCCAGATAATTATTTGGGTAGTAGGGTTGTCACCCCTTGATTTTGAAAAATAAGGTGATTTCAGTTTTTAAATAAGGTGAAATAAGTTATTTACATTTATTCCTAAAAATCATTGCTGCTTTACTTTTGTTGCACAGACTGGGTGCAGTTAGTCCATATAAACGGACTCCCTGAGAGCCTATGATAATTTTTGCTATGACGGCTCTGGGAGTCCATATGCACCCCTTCATAAACATGGGTGCAAAATTTAATCAACAATTCAAGGGTAAAGGAACACTGAAGCTGCAAGAACTTATCACAGTTTACCTGTCTAAACCACAATCTCATTCAAATGGTACCATAAAAGCAAGAAATAATTGCTTTTTATTGACTTCGTTCTTCTTTCGTACGCTCTATCCACCATATTGGAACCTGTTATTTTGTTGACGACTTAAAATTGTCGTTGTCGTTTAGGTCGCAGTACACCAATATTGTGTGTGTGCACATCGGGTTGTGTGATGAAGCCTAAGTCGATGCAGTTGCAAATATTCGTCACAAAATACACTGTTTCAAATTTCAAAACATAAAAATGTTAACGAGAATAGTGTGTTGAAACATCGTCGTGTTTTTTAGGGTGCATGCACAGGATAACTTCTGTAGTTTGCCATTCAGGTAAATTTAACATGTTTATGAAGTTTATTCATTATTTTCTTCAATTTGTCTCGAACGACGTCTGTTTAGTGAAGCGCACGGATTCCATGCGCTGAACTGCACCCATGTTTATGAAGGGGTGCATATGGACTCCCAGAGCCGTCATAGCAAAAATTATCATGGCTCTCAGGGAGTCCGTTTATATGGACTAGGGTGCAGTATGCACATTTCAACTTTTTTTTTGTCCCATCAACGTCAACAATTTCTAACCAGGAATATGACTTGTCCTACTTTTGACAGGTTATTTCAATCACAGACTTTCGGTCATGTTTTTGGATGTCAACTTGCTACTTTCAACCACAGTTTCTTACAAATCGATAACACAAATTATTCGCCACATATTCAGCTTGCCTACTTGGTTAGATAAAGTTTGCGATCGACATATATTTAGCGCAACAAACGCGGACGTCTTTCGACCTCGCTTAGACATTTTTATTACGCACCGTTATATAAACTGAAAGTACAGACGCTTTAAAAATACATGCACGTCATAAATATTTTGGTCAGACGCTTAATTTGCTATGAAATTTAGTCAGCATAGCGTTTGAATAACTTCGACTGTTTTGCTCCTCCATCATCCCGCGCTTGCTGACTTTCGAATGAATAAAATTTTCGCCGCCGTACGATAATAATTCCAATGAGAAATTACCGAAAATGAGTGAAGCATTTTTGATCGTATTGAAAACGCAATCAATTTATTTGACTTTTACGCTTACCGGTATTCTTTAAATTTGATGCGTACGATACAAATCTCAATCGAAAATGCTTTGCATTGTACACGTCAAATTTAAAGAATAAGCGTAAAAGTCAAATTGATTGCGTTTTCAATACGCATTATATTGAATTTCTTGGCGTTTTTAAACATTTTTATAGGGTGAAAAACGCCGATACGCATCTTATCTGGGGCACTGGGACTCCCAGAGCCCCGACATCAAAAATTATCAAAGGCTCTGGAGATCCATTTATAAACTAAATACACAGGTTAAACACAATAATAATTATTTAATAATTAACACAACTTTTAAACAGTTGTGTGACACTTGAATCATAAAGTGTGCTTAAAATCTTACTCAAACATTGGTATTCTGTTTGCAGTACATTTCTAGAGGTTAGTTTGTATACCGGTATTTGCAGAAAATTCTTTTATGTTCTAGCCTCTGCCTCCGGTTATCATCCGTGTCCTGTAATCATGCGTTTTTGGTTCTGTGGCAATTATAAAATACTACGCATCATCTTGACTTACATAAATAGTCATTTTGAATTAAGGATTAACCAAAACAATTTTAACATGTAAATTAACCTTTTTTGCAAACATCATAGATCTATTTTCAGATTGTAATGTTACCATTGAGTATGAATGCAGTGTTACTCCTAAATTAATTACAATTTGATTGCTAAATTTCTTAGTTATGTGCACTCATTTCTAGATTTAGTAACAATTATATACATTTGATAGTAATTGAGCCTTACTCTTAACCCTTTGCATGCTGGGATATTTGTCGTCTGCTAAAATGTCGTCTGCTGAATTTCTAAAATTAGCATTTTCTTCGATTTTTTTTCTAAGACCACTATCAGAATAGCAAACAGTTTGGATCCTGATGAGACGCCACGTTTTGTGGCGTCTCATCTGGATCCAAACTGTTTGCAAAGGCCTTCAAAATCCAGTTCCAGCGCTCAAAGGGTTAAAAAAACAGGTTTTATGGGTGTGCGTAAAGTGTTGTCCCAGATTACCCTGTAGGCACAGGCTAATCAGGAACGACTCTTTCTGATATAAGGGGATTTGTCATTTAAAGGTTGTCTCCTCTAAGCAAAATATCCAGTCTTGGGGAAAAGTGTTGACCCTGATTCTGACGTATCCTTAAATATTTAAGATAATCCTGTGTTTGTAAATGTCAAACAGAATTATTTTTCATCCCAATTAAGCATTAAATTTTATGTTATTTTGATGAAATATTCATCAGTCCATTGAAGTTAAAGTGTGCAAGATTACCAGACGGAAAACAATGAAAAGTAAGGCAGTTGTCAGTTACATTTATTAATAACAAAATGAACAACACCAAACATCTATAAAATGTAAACGACTGGCGCAGTGTTACGTAACTAAAGTGTAATTTTATATGAGCTGCTTTCTTGGAAAACGAGGCTTAATGCATGTAAAGTGTTGTCCCAGATTAGCATGTGCAGTTGACACAGGCCAGGGCTTTTTTTCCTGACTTTGTGAAGCGGCCCTGGCCCCCTTACTTTGTGAAAAAATGAGTCGCGAACTTTTCAAAATTGTGAAAAAATTAGTTGCAATCTTTTCAAAATTGTGACAAATTGAGTCGGGAACTTTTCAAAATTGTGAAAAATTGAGTCGCGAACTTCTTAAAATTGTGAAAAACCGAGTCGTGAAATTATTAAAATTGTGAAAAACGGCCCATTTTGTAAAAATTCACGGCCATGTTAGGTTTGTGAATTGTCCTTTTCAAAATTGTGAAATGTCCTTCCACGGCCACTCATAAAGAAGGAAAAAAAGCCCTGCATGATTATCAAAAACGACACTTTCCGCTTATATGGAATTTTTTGTTTCAAGGAATTCTCGTCAAAACACAAATAATGTCAAGGTGGAAAGTTTTGTCCCAGATTAGACTGTGGACTGCACATTATAATCTGGGATGATAGTTAAAGCACATGCATTGAGCCCAGTTTTCCCAAAGCACAGCTCATTTTCATTATATTCTGAAAAAAATGTGGGATTCTCTTTATATTTGCAGCTGAATAGTCTCGATAAGGCTAAACTGGATCTTGTGGCTGCCTACTCTATCAACTCTTTGTTTTGGAGTAAGTACATGAATGCATCTGCACAGCGTTCTCAAATTTGATGATTGAGAATAAATCAACTGCTTTTACTTTGTTATTAATGTTTTTATGTACTGGTACCATAGTCATTCCAGATGTTTGTATTGCATTCAACAAAACGTGTTTGCACTGATTCACATGACAGTATTATTCTTGAATATTAACGTGAAAAGTCAAAGCATCCAGTCACTGAACCAAGACTCATAATATAGAAATAGTTTAATCTTAAAAATGTACTAAGCCTATAGATCAATCAAAAGATACTTTTGCTAAAAAGGCAATTGTGATTTGTATAACATTTTCTTATAAAGAAATAAATTGTTTCAGTGTATCTCAATATCAGTGGTGTCAATCCAAAGGATCATGGAATCAAACAAGAATTGGTAGGTTTCTGTTGCTGTGTTCCGTAATCTATAATCCGATACTTAAAGGCTGTACTGGCTAGAAAAGTGTATTTAATATGCATAAATAAATTGATCAACACAGCGGTTTTAAATGGCAGTGTATTTAATGCTCATTTAATGTGTATTTAATACACTTGCGTATTTTGTCTGTACTTTTTTTACACAAAAGTGTTTACATGCACTTAAAAATATACTTAAAACACACTTAATATGCAATAAAGCACATTTATTTCATGGTAAAGTGTATTTTTCAAAAGCAGAAATTCACTGTTAATGCTTTTTAGGGTCATAATATACTTTTAAATGCAGAAAAATACACTTGTAAGTTTAAAGCGGTTTTTCTCCATTTTTGAGTGTTTTACGGTCATTTTTTGCACATAAAACACAGAAAAAATATGGCGCAAATTCCACAGCAATAAATGCACATTAAATACACTTTTTGGAGTAAAAGATCACTTCACGGCACTGCGGTATAAGTTATTTGGAGATTGGCTATTCTCGACTACCTGCTATCTAAGTAATACCATAATTATCCCAGTAATTATAAAGTACTGGTTACCCACGTATATCAACATAGGTTGCCCATTAAATGGGAGAAGACTATATAATCAATGTTATATATGACTGAAATACCATTAACTGTGGCAAAAAGTACAAAAACTAATTAAGGAATACATTCTTTGTTCTTTTCTTGATATATATTGTGTCTCTTTTAAGGATCGTATCCGTGGTTACATGAATCGGGTCAAGGAGATTCAGGATCGTGAGAAGGCCCCCAAGCTGAATGTGCAGGCATCCAAACGTATGATCAAAAGTGCCCTATGGCAGGCAGCTCAGAAAAGTCTACAGGAAAACAGTAATGGTACTCTGCATTTGCATTTGTTGAAGTTCTCTGTCTATTTACAAATTTGGGTGATAGTGTTCTAATGTGATGCCTTTTATGGCAGTATTTTGTCAAACCTTCTATCTTCTAGTTTGTACTTTTTATTCCCTCTTTTTCAAAGAAGAGGGGGTATATTGTTTTTGCCTGTCTGTCTGTCATTGTGTGTGTCTGTCTTTCTGTGTGTCTGTGCCAAAACTTAAACCTAGGTTAAAGTTTTGTCATAACTTTTGCATTATTGATGACAGCATCTTGATACTTGGCATGCATGTGTATCTCATGGAGCTGCACATTTTGAGTGGTAAAAGGTCAAGGTCATCCTTCAAGGTCAAAGGTCAAAAAACAAAATCCAAGGGAAGTAATAAGCTTTAAAGGGAGATCATTTCTAAACCTGCCAAATGATAAATAGAAATTGTATTGCAAAGCGGTGCAATAGGGGGCATTGTGTTTCTGACAAACACATCTCTTGTTTCTTCTGTTATGCATGTACATATGTGCACTTTGTCTTTATTATGTTCTTACTTACTATTAAAGTTTTGCAAGTGGACAGCACATATAATTTCTGTTTGGGGTACTTAACTTTATATCAGTCATGAAAGTATGTTGTTATAGTTTAGTAGTACTATAATATAATGTGTTTTGATGTTGGATATGTGTGTTAGGCTGTAATATAATCAAAGAAATTTACATTCTTTTTTTTCAGCAACCGCTGGTAAAGAAAGTGAGGCTGGCAATGAGCCTGAGGAGAAAGAAGAGAAAGGAACAAAAAGACGGTCTGATGTACAGGAAGGTGATACAGACAAGAAAAAGCCAAGAAATAAAGACTCTAAAGGTCCCAGAAAGGGAAAGGGAGGACGATATATGAACATGTCTTCTAGATAGTTACAGTATAGCTGTAAGCTGTTATGTACATAATCTGGCAAATCTGTGTTATATACTGTGTATATAGCACATGCAGTACTGCTTGCAAAGTGTTCATTTATTTTGAATTTTGGTTGGTGTAAATACATGCATGCATGTATTTGTTACATGCAAACTTTTTCAAATAATTTAAAAATTATGTTTTAGTTATCATGTTATGATCATAATTGACTGATAGCTACACACCTTATTTGTGTGTGTGTGTGTCCCTGTAAGGTCAAGCTACACACCTTATTTGTGTGTGTGTGTGTCCCTGTAAGGTCAATTTGTAAAGCCTCCACAATTAACTGGTGGTCAATAACTCCTCGCCATACCATCATATGCTAAAAATTATATCCTTTATTTTTGTCAAGTTAAATTCATAACCCTCTTATTTGCTGAAATACTCTGAAGTAAATAATAATGTTTGAAGTACCAACAGTCTTTTATTCAAAGTTGCAGCCTTGGAATACATTCATGTAGTTGAGTGTCAGGTAATATTGTCTTGTTTATACTTCAGGATTGTTATTCTGTTCATCAGTTTGTTTTTATTTTTGAAAATTGCAGTTTACTGCAACTCGGGTCATTATGTTGCATAATGGTTTAGCGAATTGATTAGAAATACATTGTTGGATTCCACATGTTCTTTTCATAAACAATCATGTATACAAATATTTTAATCAGTCTTTTTCAAGTTTTTACATAACTTCACTCTGTCTGGTTAGTTCATGCTTTGCAATTCCCGGTGACCCCAACTTTATTAGGCTATCATTATTTTATGTTAAATGCTGTGATTTATTTGTTGTCCTGTATTGCTTATGCAAATAGTCACTTGCCTTAAAAAATACCAAAGGTTAATAAGAATTCCCTATACCTACACAATTTAAGTGTGTCTTATTGAAACCCAAATTGAAATTTGGTTCAAATGCTCTCACACAAAAGACATTAACTGTTTTATTTACCTATCACTTCAGCATCATGTAATAACTTTCAGCAAAGAATGTTGGGAAAACTCTAGAGCAAAAATAAAAGGGTTCTGCGTCCCTTTTTTGCCGCCTTGGCCTGGTGAATACAAAGTGTGTGAAAATCTGAAAATTATTATATTTGATCCAAATATTTACGAATAGCAAAAAAAAATCTATGCCTGAAAACCTCCAGTCAAAAGGCAAGACTAAGACAATTCTTGGATTAGTGAAACATTTAAGTGATGTTTCTAAATGGTCAACCCTGCCCATTTTTAGAAGCATCCTGTATCTTTATCTTCCCGATCTTTCCCTATTATAAAATAGTAAAGTTGCGTATCAAAGCCATATTCCATTAAAAAGTCAATACATACAAATTTTTTCATTTTTTATTGACCTCGATAGTGTCCATACACATGATCAACAAAGATATATTTGGTGCCACCTATGATCACACAGTGACAAAACAACAGTGGACAGTTTCTCACAATTCTCAAAACCATAACAGACTTAATTTATTATTTCATCAGTACAAATTGTTCCTTTAATATTTATGTAACAAGACAAAGTATGATTTATTATGATGATCTTTTTTATAAAAATGTCAAAAAAAATGCCATCTGTCTTCAGTACTACATGCATGCATGTATGAAGGATTTCATGACCAATCTGCACACACGTTATGTGTTCAAGCCAGGGATCGAACCGACGATCTGCCAACACTTTGTACGGAACAGTTGTATAGTTATAAAAACTAAATGAGTACTTATAAATACCAACACAAATCATTGATGTTCATTTTTTTGCTTATTAAACTTGCTTTTGAACTCTTTTTTTTTAGCAATATTCATAATTATGCACGATTGAAGTCAAAAATCAATTCTACACGTTTGATTCTACATTAACTCAGATTCGTTTACACACAATTAATTGGAATCACTTTCAAAATCTTGTTCAATTCATAGCATTACATATAAATGTTATACAATTATGATATAACTATAAGAACTCTTAAATAAAACAATCTCTACACAATATGTCTCACTACAGGGAAGAGTATGATTCGTTTACTATATACTAGAATATAAAGTATATAGTTAAAAAAAATCGAGACTTTTCCCTGTGTGTCTCACACCCAAACGCAATAAACTACACAAATACCATCACAACTAACAACTCCTTTCATGAAACACATGGCACAACAAAAATAAATGATAAAAGATCAAATACAGTAAACAGAAATATAATTCGACCTGCGTCATGCCTAAATGGACCTTATTCAATATGCAGCCAGTGTTGCGCACTGCTCAGACTGGCTTGGAGCTACACTGGCCACATATGACATAAGACCCATGTTTGCATGACGCCGGTCATTAGATGAGCATCAGCCATCTTGTCAATTAACTCGAGTACAATGTACTTATTTAAACACTTTCGAGACAGTTCCCTGGGTAGAACCAGCAATTAGTTGCTTGAGACAGGTCATTTCAAAACTCCCTGGATAGGAAATGAACTCAGGAGTTTCTGATTGCAAGGTGACACCATTACAATACTGTGAAGGGTCTATGTCAAACTCGTAATTATGCAAATTTTCCTAATTAATAAATCTGTAAGCAAACTTTTATTAAGATACCAATATCAAACTAAGCTTTTAAGGAAAACAATATAGTTTCACAATAACGCCACATTACAAATCCAAGTTCTAACTTCCTTGAGCAAACGGGCATTTGAGACGGGAAACATAATAAAGTATATATAAATACTAGCTTCATAATAGATAGCTGCTATCTTGCATGTAGCTAGGAAAACAATCATTGCATTAAACATTCACATTTTAACAAAATTGAGTCTTGTAGTTTTTTGTGAACCATATTTTCTGGCAAATATTATTTAACACGTGTTAATATTTTAGCGCTATTTCCACTTAAAGTGAATATTAAGATATATTATGAAGGAATATGTTAGTAAGGTCTAAGGAACTATTGTGTTAAGAGTTATTTGCAATACCAAATGGATACAAGGCACTTTTTATTTTAGATAAGAAAAAAAATGTAAAAGACTATATATGGCAATTTTAGCACCATTTGTTTCCATACCAAAACATAACTTTATTTTCCTTACTGATTATTTATTAAGTATTTTACAGTGAAAAAAGACTGTAAGATATGCATTTCTATGAAGAATTTAATTAAACTTGGGTGTGTTAGTATCAATTATTGATTTTTTACAAAGTTGTTTTAAGTTTAAATATAAAAAGCAGGACAAGCAGATAAAACTGCAAGTGGATTGTCAGGCCTACTCGCCCTGCAAGACAAGTGCGTCTGGAAATATTTGACAAGGCCTGAGTAAAATACTGACACACATGTACCTTCTATCCAAAATACGTATCATTGATTCCTTGTATAAGTTTTAAGAAATAGACACTATAAACTGGTAAAATACACAAAGAACTATGCTCAGATTGTTTATATAGTGCATATAATGTAAAAAAAGAAAAGTAAGCACAACTTAACATATCATACATTCAATTTTCGTTATAAATTGTAAAATTGTTGTTATACTTAAATCTTTTACAAAATCACAACCAATGTAAAGTTTTGCTGAATACTGTTTTGAAAATAAATGATACAAATATAATTGGAAATTATGAAACATTAAGTTCTTTAACAAAAATGCTAAGAACAAACAATAATATGAAACATTTACATGTCTTTGAACAACAACATAGAAGTCTAAAATAATGTGTTATGAAAATTACATAAGCAGCACAACAATAATCACAATGGAATATCATATGGGTATTTTCCCTTCTTTTTGAAAAGTTACAGTCCTAAATATTGGTCTAATAAGACATAATAATAAGATAATAATAGTTGGTACAAACAGTTTGAAATGATAAAAAATGCAAAATAAAAGAGGCCTGAATTTCCAAGTCCAACTTGAAGGGCTTCGTTGAAAGTGAAACACATATTTTCGATTCATAGGATCACAATTATATATTTGTCATGATTAAGAAAATTAAGGCCATTTCTTAAGATTCCAAATTAAGCTTAATTAAGATACCAGTACTATAATTGATTAAATACTAGTACAATAAGCTATAACTATTGAAAGTATATTTATAAAGACAGTCAGCCCCTGTCTGTGACAGATCTCTCTTGAACACAGTGAGCTCAGATGAGCTTAAAGCAATATCAAGAGTCCACAACACTGAACCACGATCATATCTAGTCCTTGAGACCAACATAGACAGTAACAGAAACTTACTATTCACTATCTATCATGATCATCAATTTCCGCCCATCAATTCTGCTTTCAGTTTATTAGCAATTTGTCGCCTCATTTCTGTCTTTTTCTTTTCCTCTTCTGACAGTTCCGGCTTTTTCTCTTCTGTTTTTGCACCTTGCAATGTCTGTCTGGCTGCCCGGGCTGATGCTGGCCGACCCGGATCACTCTGTTCAGCTGTCAGTAGCTGCTTTTCACGTTCTTTTTTCTTCATCGCGACCAGTTTGTCTCGCTGCTGTCGGAGGTATTCCTGCCGTTTCTTAATTTCATCCGCGCTCAACCCGGCCATGGCAGCCTTAAGAGAACCATTTTTCATAAATTTAGCAACAATACAAACTTTCTAAATGATATACTAATCATAATGTCAGCAATATTATTTTTAATTGTGTTAATTTTATTTGAATTTAAGTTACTCAAGTATAAAATAGCAATGTGGAATTATTTACAAAAACATATCAAAAACCATGCTTTAATTGCTTGAAACTACAATTATGAAATCAATAGATCTCTGGTAGCAATATTTTCAATATTTTTGTTTGATTGCCTATCATTTTAGATAATTGTTAAATAAAAATGTTATCCTTGACAAAAGGCTTGCAATGCTACCGCCAAATTAACTTTTTTTTCAAATTAATTAGCAAAAAGGTGCATTTCTGGATTTAATAGCAGCCCGTGTACCTACCGCTGCCTTCTCCACAGCTCCAGGGCCCCCTACCGTGGTCTCCGTATGCGCCTGCTTGAGCCAGTTAGCCGCAGCCTCACTACTGCTAACTTTGGATGGAACGTTTGTCATTGGCAACAGGCCTGGGCCCAGCATCGTCTGGGAGAGCCCAGCTCCCTGGGAACCAGTAGCCCCTTTGGTGGTCCCACTCGGAGATGTGACCTCGATTTTTGGTTGACTGACCCCTGGCGTACCTATTACAGGCTTGTCAAAGAGATGGTGGGAAAATGTTAGGTTTTAAGATATTTTTTCAACTATAAACAATACAATTTAAAATTATCCAAAAATGCTGTTTGGCTTAATTCACAAAAATAACCTTTTACAAGGTGTAACTGCAAAGAGAGAACATGACCGTCAAATGTAAGTCAAAATATGCATATTTAACACTGTTTAAGAATTGGTTGGTTTCACAAAGTTAACATCAATTAAAATCCCAATAATTGCTTGGTTGATAATACGCTGACTCTGCTGCCATCTCACCTGTTCTTTCTTCTGTGCCTGTGGTTTAGCAGGGGCTGGTACAGGGATAAGTGGGGCCTGCCCAGCTCCCATCCCCATCAGTGTAAGTCCCGCCATTGCCTGGAAAAGAACCAATGCAACGATTACAAACATGTGAGAGGATATAAACAATACTAGGTAAGGGGTTATATACAGATAAGATTATTAAGCAAGGTTTGGAATACCTTATCACAAACCTTGGTTAGCGTATAAACTTATCTGTATTTGACAAGTTCCTGCCAAGCAAATACACTTATCTGTGTATCTAAGTATATATATTTTTTTTTTATTAAAAATCACCATACACATGTTCGACCAATTGTCTTTAGTGTAATCTTGATCTTAGCCCAAGGGGTGACAAACCTCTCCGACATAGTGAACATTTGCGGTAAATTATTTTAAAATTGCAAGATTAATGATGATGTTACAGTCTTTTATGGCCAAATTTAACCTTTGACCTTAAACTATTACCTTGACCTTTGAGGGAGGCAGTTTGATGTTGATAGCGACTCATCCAGTTCTCATGGTGGACATTTGTGGTAAGTTATTTTCAAATTACATGATGAATGACAAAAGCACAGTCTAGACAAGCCGTACATGCCAAAACATAGTCTTTGACCTCGTATTGCAACCTAGATCTTTGTGAAAGGGAGTCGATGTTACAAGCTGCACATTGGCTTATGATAGTGAACACATGTTTCTTTTAAAACGCAATGAATGACAATGTTACAGTCCAGCAAGGTCTGACACAAGCTTGAACCTACACTTAACCAATGTGACTGCTATATTGGGCTGCCTGCAAGCGGACTTGACAGTTGACAACACAATTATGTTAATATACTGCATGTGTTAACTGTATTCATCAAATTCAAAATGCACTAAAATTTATACACTGGGATGTTTGGTAATGAGGGTATCAGGATGGAATAAAAATCATTATGTCAACTATAAGGCCAGAATTATGTCATCGGCACAGTCTGGTCAGGAGCCAACTTGTCCGCTAATGAGACTACAAAACCATGCGCGACTTTGTTTCTGCTATGGGCAGGGTAGTTCCTGAACAGACTGCCCGATTGCTCAGGCTAGTCTGGCACTACACTGGACACATTTGGCATAAGACCAATTTTAGCATGAAGCAGCTTGAATGAAATCAACAACTTTATTTTGAGCACTGATCAATCCAGCGTCATGTATATAAACAGTTTTCAAACAAAAACATAAGCTTGTTACAGTAGTGACAAATACACTCTGATTGACCATATAATATGTAGCAAGTTTCATTTAATTAATCATGTTATCAAAGTTTGTAGGTACTTCAATTTAAACACATGATTATAAATTTCCACATGCAAAACGTCATATAATATGGGACAATGCATGCAAATTTGATTGTTGTACATTCAAAGTGAAGAAGTACTTCGTTGGACAGATTTGTGTCAACAGACCCACAAATGGACAGAATTCAACAGTGAGTCCAATATAACCTCCCCTACTTCGTTGCGAAGGTACATACCAATGCCTTCCCCTACCTGATTCAGTTTCTGTTTTTCGGTCTGCCTGTTGGCGTCCAGGGTCAGGAACTCTTGTTTCGACAGCTCCACAGCCCTCTCCATCTCCGCCTTGTCCTTCACCGCAGTTTTAAACTTCTTCTGTTCCTCTTCATACTCACGCTTTGACTCCCTGTAAAATAAATTTGTGAAAAGGGGGTTAAATGTGCAGTGCGTTAAGTGTTGTCCCACATTAGCCTGTGCAGTCCACACAGGCTTATCAGGGATGACACTTCACGAAAATCCAGTTCAGGCCCAAATGTTGTCTCTGATTAGCCTGTGCAGACTGCACAGGCTAATTTGGGACGACACCTTACGCACATGCATTTAACCCCATTTTCTCACAGCGCGACTCATTTTTTTTTTGAGAGAAACCATTCATTGAGAGAGAACATTGGTGACAAGCGCTTTATTCACCTATTCTTTGTTGTATGATTACAAAGGCATAATTTGTTGTTCGCGACCCCAGGGATGACTCAATTGCTTATCATTACATGTAACAATAAAAAAAATAATACTTGAATTTCAACATAGCAATTTTGTTTCTTTCAAATTTACTGCAAATTGTGATGAAAAGATTACTGAGTTTAAGTTGATCTATGCTA
Organism: Dreissena rostriformis; assembly: GCA_007657795.1. Classification (NCBI taxonomy): domain Eukaryota; kingdom Metazoa; phylum Mollusca; class Bivalvia; order Myida; family Dreissenidae; genus Dreissena; species Dreissena rostriformis. Next base: position 50,525 of record VMBQ01005684.1, read on the forward strand.
GTGAAAAAGTGATTCAATACAAAAGGGGCAAGATGGCCCCTAGATCACTCACCTATGTAATAGGGCATGGCAAGTTTCGAACCCAGGGGTCATGATAGAGAACCACTAGATGATGTTACACACCAAATATTTTACCTCTATGCTTTTTTGTTTCAGAGGAGATGATTCAACAAGTTTCTGCTTTTAAAATCGTTTTCTCTGGTGACCTACATGTACATATGCAGCTAACAAGAACACTCTAAACTACTTAGAAAGAGGGTCATCCAAGGATCTTTCCTTTTAAGTTTTGTGAAAATGAGTCAAGCAGTTTAGGTCATGTCTGACAGTGAACGACTCATGATGCCAGGCCTGCTAAAACAATTGATTCACAGAATAACTCGGGAATGAAGTAGATTTTAGAAAAACCCACACAGCTTTGGGGTACAAAACCCGGCTGACTGGTTTTAATTCATATCAAAATCACATACCACATCAACAATAATTATGTGAATAAATATATTAAAATCACATACCACATCAACAATAATTATGTGAATAAATATATTAAAATCACATACTACAACAACAATAATTATATGAATTATCCTTCCATTGGTACATAAAAGGCATCAGCGTTGTTTGCACTTACAGATTATTTTTTTCAAAACTTGTGCAAATTTTGATTGGAACTATTTAAGCCTCATTCAAGTCACTGAGCTTAATACATGTGCGTAAGATGTCATCCCAGATTAGCCTGTGCACTGGGAAGACACTTTCCGCCTTAACTGCTTATTTGTTCCGAAGAGATTTCTTTAAAAAGAAAAATTTCCATAAAAGTGGAAAGTGTCGTCCCTGCTTAGCCTGTGTGGACAGCACAGGCTAATTAGGACGCCACTTTACACACATGCATTATATAAAGCCCAGTTTTCCCAAAACATCGCTCATTTAAATAAGACTGAAATAGATTCACAACCACCACTGGCCCACTGGTACATACTCAAGCACCCTCCTCATGATCTCCTCCTCACTGTCCTGGGGGTGGTTGGGCCGGGGGGCAGGGGGCGGGGTGGTGGCCGACCCCTCTACGAGGCTCTCCGGCAGCGCCCCCTGCTGCTTGAGTATCATCATCAGGGCCTGCTGCTGCAGCTCGATGTTCTTCTGTGTCATCATCGTCACAAACACCTCGTAGTCCTCTATGGCCAATACCAGCTCAAATAGGCCCTGAATAAAAGACTCATTAGCTGAGCCTTGTTCTGGGAAAACTGGGTTTAAAGCATGTGCGTAAAGTGTTATCCCAGATTAGCCTGTGCTGAAAGCACAGGCTAATCAGGGACAACACTTTCCGCTTAAACTGGATTTTTGCTAAGAAGAGAATTAAAAAAATACCATAAAAGTGGAAAGTGTCATCCCTGGCTAATCTGGAATGACACTTTACGCACATGCATAAAGCCCAGTTTTCCCAGAACGTGGCTAAGCTTGTGAAACCTGGAAGTTTAGACGTCCTGAGCCCTGATTTTGTATGTTTTGCTCAGATAATGTTTGAGATTTGGTGAAATCAGTTACATAAATATGTGCATTACACTTGTAACAGTAAATATAACTATTCTAAGCAAAGGTAGGTGTTTTATTTAGACGTAGAGTACATTTTAAATATTATTATACTAATTATCAAGACTTGCAGTTGGGTGAAAATTTGGGACAAGTTGGATATTGGAAGTCTCAAGCCAGTTTTGATACTTGCATGACTTCAATTTTGGAAAAACGTATTTTGTGACAAAAATTGGGATTAAATTACTCCCAAGCTTCTGTTATTATTCCATACAGATAGATTTTGGTTGGGATTTTTTTAGAATAACTGCATGTCTAACTCACAAAATTAACATACTTTGCCAAACATTTTCGTAACATTATATACTTCAAAATAAAACACTATGCAAAATATGTTTAAGAATGCATGCCATACTTGAAACAAACACTTTATGTTAAGGAAAGGTAAAACAAGATCAGAATTATAAAAACATGATTTTGATTTATGGCATTTGCAAATGTTCCTGGTATACACATTTCTTATCTTAAGCATATATAATTTATATATGAAAAATCTTTATCTACGACAAAATGTCTGGGTTGACTTCAGTAAAAAAATCAACACAAGGTATTACAGTACTGTGGTATTTTCCTTTAGATTGTAAGAATTCTAAATGCACCCATAAACACAATTCTTATTTTGTCGCACATTTTGGAAGAGACTCATGCATGCATAACTTGAATACTCATAGCTGACATTTCAAGATGGAATTCTTATAAATAAAGAGCATAAAACAACTTTAAATGATTTCTTTCTGTTGCATGATAACATAAGCCTTTTTTGGGAAAACTGGGCTAAATGCATGCACGTAAAATGTTGTCCATGATAAGCCTGTGAAGTCTGCACACATTAATCTGGGACGACACTTTCAGCTGTTATGGACTTTGTTATTAAAAGGAATTCTCATCTAACAGAAAATCCGATGTAAGCTTAAAGTGTTATCCCTGATTAGCCTGTGCGGACTGCACAGGCTAATCTGGGACGACACTTTCCACAAATGCATTTAGCCCAGTTTTCCCAGCACAAGGCTCAACATTTAATTTATTAAATGTGTACCTGGAACACTTCCCGAAGGTCCTTCTTGGAGTTCATGTCTTTGAGAGCTGCCATGATCTGATCGTGTCTCAGCTTGGTGTCCTTCATGAAAGCATCCAGCAGGGACTGAACCTGAAACCATCCACGCATACATCAGTCAATAAAAGTTGCATCACCTCATGCATAGACAGTGTAAGAGTGTGTGTATTTAAAAGTTTATGAGGTCCTACCAAGCTCGAGGCAGCATTATGTGTGAAACCGGAGTGTGTACAAGCACCAATATCTAATTAACTTTATTAGACTCATGAAAGTTAGGACAATTGTTTTATTTAAAGCTGCCTTTTCCAGTTTTTTGGTTTTTATTGAATGATAATCATAATCTTGTGCTCATGGAGAAACCGGAATACCCAGGGAAAACTCCACCTGTCCGGCATGGTGACCACTAACGAAAGTCACAGGCGCCCAGAGCACGGATTGAGCCCAGGTTGCCTAGATGAACTAACAACTGGGCTTACAGGACAGCCCTGAGCAGGGATTGAACCAGGTTGCCTACATAAACCAACAACTGGGCTTACTGGACAGCCGTCATGCAAAGACATATCAAAACTTACTTTGAATAGTTCCCCATGTTGTATCTATGCATACATGGGTGTAATTAAGTATTGTTTTGTTTTGTAACGCTTAGAGGACTTCATATACATACATTTATTCTTATTGTAAATCTGATAACACATAAAACAATTCATGTGTAATGCTGACCGTCTTTCTCGTCCTGTTTCTTACATTTTATGTCAAAGCCATTTAATAGGAGTTAAGTGTACACAATAGCTCTTGATGAATAAAACGTTGCATACTTACCACCTCTGTGTACTCATTGTGGACTGATTTATATTCCGGCAGATCATTGATACTGGGATCAAAAACTGTAAATACAACAGAAATGATTTTACAATTTAAGAAATTGGATAAATAGGACTAAGATGCTTTGAAAAGTCTTTTCTGGTACGGTATATATCACAGCTTAGGATAACGCTAATGTTAATACCTTTATTTCAACAAAAAGGTTTATAATAAATAGTAATTTCTGTTTCCTTGTTAACATTATTTCAACAAGAGTTCCGCGGTCGGAGACAGATGCCCCCCAAACAGGACCATGAACCTTGACACAGGATTTTTTGCAACAGAACAGACCATGAGAGTCAATTCGTTGACAAGTTTTGAAAACAATTGTCACACTTATTGTGACAGTGACCTTGACCTTTGACCCCAATTTCAATAGAGGTCATCTACTGTCCAAGGCCAATCCACATGGGAATAATCAAGCCAATCAGTCCCTCTCTTCACAAGTTATTGATCGGAAACAATTTTCACTCTTAGTGTGACAGTGACCTTGAGCTTTGTCCCAGTGACCCGAATTTCTATAGGGGTCATCTAATGTCCAAGGCCAATGCACATGGGAAGTATCAAGCCAATCTGTGAATCCGTTCACAAGTTATTGATCGGAAACGAACTGGTCTACGGACAGACAGACCGACAGACCGACCGACTGACATCAAGCAAAATAATATACCCTTTCTTCTTCGAAGGGGGGCATAAAAATGTAATATAGTGCAACACTAGGCTATATAACTGATATTGAACATCATAGTTTATTGTTAGTATGTAAGTAAATTCAAGCCAATCAATGCACTGGATTGTTTAAAAAGTCCCAATCATAATACGTGTGAGGGTAGACAAAAAAGATCTATTCAATATTCAATTATTCATACTGACATACAACAAAACTAACTTGTTAATTATATTTATGTGAATGACATATATGGCAGGCTGCATACCAACAAAGGTCTTACATATGCGACCAGCGTAGTTCTAATATTGATATGAAGCCCATTCACAAATTCCAATTTAGAAGTATTAATATGCTGTCCGCTATAATGTCACACAAGGTTTCATGGTCTTATTAAAGGACATGGTAGCTCCTTACCAGCCTGTAGGAATGTGCCGGCTGGTCTGGAGCTACGCTTGCGGCATATGGCATAGGACCCTTTTTCGCATGACACATGTCATATTAAACGGCTTACAAAAGTGAGAAAAAGTGGTGTTCATGAGTTCAATAATCAGTTCTTATATGCTGTAAAATCATTATTATATGTTGGACACTAGTTTTCGTTGATTACATGGTTTGAACAAGCCACAACTTTAAGTGTTAATATGAATAATAGTTTGATTGTTGCTATTTTTTCAAGTAACAATTGATTTTTAAACATCTAAGCAACCATTCAGTGATAAAAATTACATGATATTTGCCCCGATTCGGAATTGGCTTTGTTTTTTGAAATGTGTTTATTATCAATTTATTGCAGGGAGTCCACTGTTTGACACTTTGTATTCTGACCCTATCTCCCAAAGTGAAATGAGGGATTTGCATAATGGACCGAGATTACGTACATGTAATCCACAGTTGATAATGAAGTACACTTCCTATATTGCATAAAGGACAGAGATTACGTACATGTAATCAACAGTTGATAATGTAGTACACTTCCTATATTGCCTGTTATGCATGATAGAGTACCACAATACCCCTTGCATTTCTTGAAAAAATAATGAAAATCAACAAATTTAAGAGCCAACAAAATTTTCTTGAAACTTAAAATTTATTTCAATAAATGTTGATGGTTTTACAGTACTTGCAATATACAAAGTTTTTAATTATTTATCAGTTTCCATTTGAAGAGTCAGTAGTGAGATTCAAATATTGATTTGAAGCACAAAGATAAATTCCAATATTGTACTATACACAATCTGAATGTGAATATCTTCAAATGTTTCATCATACAGTTATATCTAGGGATAGTTTTTTTGTCTGCAAAATAAATTAAGATCATTTCCTATTCATTTTTAATTAAACTTTTGCACTTAAAACTTTTACTGTAAAATTATTTTTATTCATGAGCAAAGAATTTCATGTACATTTGCAGATTTCTGATTTTGGCAAAAAAATAATTTACACTGCTCATTTGCCGAAGGGTTTGTAACAAATGTCAATGATTTATGGCAGAAGGGCTGCAGGAGTCACTTTCAGGAGTAGGGGCCTGTTTATCACACGCAAATTGAGTAGTCTATATTTGTATCACATGACAGTAACCGGGCCTGTAAATGAACATTGTTATAAACTGATAGTAAACAGATTTCTGGGACTGAAGAATTGTGGCCAAATGTGTGAAGCAACAAAATTAAAGTGTTTTAAAAGGAATAGTTCAGTGATTTCAATAGATTTTGAAAACCAGGAGTCAAATGACCCTGTGCATGACATTTTCAGGGGTCAAATGAAATTTTCAGGGGTCAACATACTTCCATCAAGATTTAATTTGTTACTGCATAGTTGTTAAATGCTCTGCAAATGTTGTTCTGCATACAATTTAGTGAAATACTTTGCAAACTGCACAAATTGAATGATAACAAATATAATTTGGTTCTTGATAACATTTGCATTAAAAGAAACCAAAGCAGATTATTTAATGGGGTCAAAATCAGGATTGAAATCCATGCAGTTCCTACAATTTATAACTGTAGTGCTAGGTTCTACTCATATGAATGCAGTTAAAACTTTTCAATGTTGACAATAACGTTTATATACACCCTGCATTGTGTCCAATATCATTAACAAACAAGAGTGCCAAATTGTCACAAGATACGCCCGTTCGAAGGTTTTGGACACCATGCTAAATGCTTGAAATGCACTAAGTGACCTCGTGACCTAGTTTTTGACCCGACATGACCCATATTAAAACTTGACCTAGATATTGTCAAGATACAACTTCTGACCAAGTTTGGTGAAGATCGGATGAAAACTATTTGAATTAGAGAGCGGACACNAGATATTTTAACCTGGTGTTGGCCTTCTGAATGACTGAACGAGCCATGGTATCAAAGGACAAAGTTTGATCCAATGTAGCCCCTAGGTATTTGACTGAAGATGTAGATTCAATAATGGTACCATTACAAGAAATATCAAGAGAAGAGTTTGACCTGATTTTATGCCTAGAACCAAATAGAATAGACTCCGTCTTACCTAAATGCAGAGACAACTTATTGTCAACCAACCACTGACTAACCAGATGTAAATCTTCTTTCAATAACCTTTCAATATCAGTTTAAAACTTACCAGACACAAGAATACCTGAGTCATCTTTATATAGGAGGAGCTTATTTTTAACCACAGCAGACATATCATTAACATAGATCAGGAAGAGCAGGGGACCTAAAATTGACCCTTGTGGAACTCCACATGATATTGGGGCTGTACCGGAATGAGTGCCTGAAACATCAACAAGTTGATGCCTATCTGTAAGGTATGAATTGAACCACCGTAAGATATCATTACCAAGACCAACTGCACTTAATTTCATGAGAAGTATAGAGTGATTAACAGTGTCAAAGGCCTTTTGGAGGTCAAGAAGAATCATCCCTACGTGATTACCTTTATCCATTTCCAACCTGATATAATCAGTCAGATGTATGAGGCAGGTGTCCGTTGAAAAACCACTTCATAGGTTGCGACAAAGAAATCCTAGTGCCTGGCTTGCATTATAAGTGATGGAGTTTTTATGTTTATCCCATTTAAGGTTACTGGAGTGTAATGCCTAGATATTTTGAATGATTTACTGTTTCAAGGATGTGATCATGTAGTTTATATGAGAAGATGATAGGATTTCTTTTTTGAGTTATGACTTTTTTCTCACTTGACTGAGAATATATATTTTTTAATCTCCCAGCAGAGTTAAAGTTCCATGCTCTCACATACATGAATGTAATGTAACCGTCGGGCAAGAGATGATTTGTTTGTTGTGAACAGATCATGTATGGGTATGTGCGAAGAAGTATATGTTGGTCTACGAAACATTTCATGGGAGTGTATAAATTGTGGCATACCAAATTTCGCGTCGAGCCTTTTTGATCTGACATTTTACGAAACAACAAACAGTTTTGATCCCCTTCGGCATGACATCAGCAACCAATCGAATTGTGATACTAGTAGCTTTGCGCCTGATCCGAAGGCAACATCATCACCAAAGAGATCTGAATCTCCTCTTCGGGACCGTCTCCCTAGTGACTACTCTATCCCATGTACTACAGTTGCTGAGGAGGAAAACCTGGAACACCCCAGCTTTTTGGACCATATGCATGAAAAAAATCTTCAATTTATCCACAGAAGCAAGCACCAGAGACAGGATATACCATTCAAAATTATCACCCTCAACTGCCAAGCTGTAAAAGAAAAGAAAATTTCCCTCTCAAATCTGTGTTCCGGCACTGGTGAGGAAATTGTCATCGGTACCGAGTCATGGCTGAATTCATCTCATCTAGATTCAGAAATTTTCCCATAAAACTTCAATGTATACAGACGAGACCGTATACTCAAGAAGGGTGACGGACCTGGTGGTGGTGTTTTCATCCTCGTCGACAAAAAGTATCAAAGCTTGGAACCAGCAGAACTATCAATAGATACTGACTGTGAGATGCTATGGGTCCAGGTTACAGAAACCTCTATGTTGGTGCCTTCTATCGCCCACCATCGATGGACAAGCCTGAGTATCTATCACACCTCAACACCAGTTTATCAAGGATCCCCATAGGAGCACATATATATGGCTTGGCGGGGATTTCAATCTTGCTGGCATTGACTGGGAAAAGAACTGTGTAGTGCCATATGCATCCCATTCCAAACTTTGTCAACAGCTTCTAGGAATAACAGGCGATCATTTCCTTGATCAGCTAGTCTCGGAATCAACCAGAATCACAGCCACATCATCAAACATACTAGACCTTTTTTTTACAAATAACAGTTCCCTGATTAACACAACCAAAGTCATTCCTGAAATCTCTGACCATGAGGCAGTTTATGTGGAAGCGAGTCTACGGCCCCACAAACTACCTCCAACAAAGAGGACAGTCTTTGTATACAACAAGGCTGACTATGACGGCCTCAGAACTGAGCTAAGGCTACTAAATGAAGACTTGTCTAGATCTCCCAGAGAACCAGTTGAAGTTTTATGGACAAAATTCAAGAATAAATTAACAGCCTTGATGAATAAATTCATTCCTGCTAAAGTAATTAAAGACAGCTTCAAGCAAAAACCCTGGATAGACCGCAATGTACGAGCCTCTATGAGGAAGAAGGCGAAACTGTACACAAAGATGAAAATAAACAGGAAAAGAGAAAGACATCAGTAGATATAGACTTTGTAATAGAGCAACCCAGAAGTTAGAGAGAGAAACATACCAGAAATATGTCAACAACTTGATAGAAGTAGATGATCCAGACAGCATCAAACCTTCAAAACAGAAGAGATTCTGGAGTTATATCAAATCCAGGCATCTCACCATTGAAGGACAACGGGAGGACATCCTGAACCGTCAATACAAGTCGGTTTTCATCGATGAAACAGGAGGCGAGATCCCAAACCCTGCAGGTACGCCGTACCCGGACATGGATGAGATCGATATCCAGGAGGAAGGCATCTTGAAGCTTCTCAAGAACCTTAACCCCAGGAAAGCTTCAGGTCCTGACAATATATCAGCAAGGATACTGAAGGACTGTGCTGAAGACTTAGCCCCAATCATTACCCTAATCCTTCAACTCTCCATCAGCGAAGGAACGGTACCACATGATTGGAGACAAGCCAACGTCACTGCCATATACAAGAAAGGAGCTAGGCAAGATCCTGCCAATTACCGTCCGGTGTCCCTAACCAGCTTATGTTGTAAGTTGCTTGAGCACGTCATCGTCAGCCAGACACTCAAACACCTAGACAAGCATGCAATCCTACACGACTGCCAGCACGGCTTCCGAGCTTAGAGAAGTTGCGAGACGCAACTCCTAACCCACACACACGAGCTTGCAGAATCACTTGACAAGCGGATTCAAACATACTTGATTATACTGGACTTTAGCAAGGCGTTTGACCGCGTGCCACACCAGCGTCTGCTCAAGAAAGTGAACCATTATGGAATAAGGGGAAACACCTTAGCTTGGATATCGTCCTTCTTACACAACAGAGCGCAGAAAGTTGTGGTCAACGGGCAGCATTCAGAAGAGGTCCCAGTAGTCAGTGGTTTCCCTCAGGGTTCGGTATTAGGGCCTCTATTGTTCCTAATCTTCTTCAATGACCTACCTGAGGGGCTGCTGTCAAGAGTTTGCCTTTTCGCCGACGACTGTATACTATACCGCCAGATCAAAACTGACCTTGATCGTCAGCTTCTCCAAGCGGACCTGGATGCACTAGCCAGATGGGAAGCCACCTGGGGTATGGACTTCCACCCACAGAAGTGCAGTGTTCTCCGAGTAACAAGGGCCACATCCAACCTTATACAGTCTGAATATATACTGAAAGGCATCAAGCTATCCATCGACAAAACAACTAAATACCTAGGGGTGGATCTTGACTCAGACTTGTCTTGGAGGCACCAATATGACAGAGTCACCAAGAAAGCAAATAACGTGCTCGGTTTCCTGCGGCGGAATCTCCAAAACACCTCTCAACAAACTAAGACAAATGCTTACATCGCACTAGTTCGCTCCAACTTAGAGTACTGCTGCACAGTATGGAGTCCACACTATGGAACTCACAAGTATCAGGTTGAGATGGTACAACGTCGTGCAGCGCGCTTTATTACCAACAGATTCCATAATATAAGCAGTGTTGATAGTATGCTGGAAGAGCTTAACTGGGAAACACTCGAAACACGCCGCACAAAACACCAACTGACAATGCACTACCGCATAGTAAACAAGCTGGTTGACATTGATGCCAACAAGTACCTAACACCAAGAAAGAAGATGCCTAGACACCCTCACGGATCCGGCTTCTTACCAGTCACCCCTACATCTGGTACCTTCAAGTACAGCTTTTTCCCACGTAGTATACCACTTTGGAACGATCTACCAGCATCTGTCGCTGAGGCCCCCTCTCTGGCATCCTTCAAGAGTGGGCTATCCAGCCTAACCTTCTAAGGGGACACCCTCCCAGTTACGAATTAAGCATTCAAATGACGGACTAGAGCTATGTTGGCGGGGCCTTGTGCCCTGGTACCGTCACGGAAGCTAAATTGGTCTTGCCCTGATGGATGTGAAAAGTAACTTGGGTCACTACTACACTTTCTTACTTTTTTCTAGCTTTTTTCTACCTTTACTATTGCAGCTTTACTCTTTACTTTAATTTATTCTTGCCTTGCGCACCGTCAAAGAAATGTCAAGCCATGACAGTTTGCTGAAACCATGTAGATGTAGATGTGTAGATGAACAGAAGTTAATACGGGCAAAAGCCCGCGTAGCGGGCGTTGACCGTTCATACATATGGAAATTTAGACATAAAAAAAATACACATGATGCGACTAGATTTATTTTGCCTCGCGTCACCTATTTTCTCGATGCTATTTATCTCCCCTTATCATAAAAGACTTATCATGGGACACTTATCTTACCTCCTTTGTTAAACTGGTTTACTACCAGTTGTGACATTTTTTTTACACACAATCAAAAGAAAGATAACCCGTCTAAATTGTATTACGAACATCCGGTTTCAACAAATCAAATAAGATAATTAGTCTCGCATTTATTTGCTTCAATCAATATCACTGCCTCATTGTTATTTTTAACCCTTCAAATGAATTTACCATTGTTTAAAAAGATTTATTTGTTCAAAACATGAACAACCGCGTTTGTTTCGTCTTCTAATATACATGACTAAGTGACGTCACTGCTTTTGTCAAACAATGACGTATCAGTTCGATATCTCAAAACGGAGTAAAAAGTGGAACTGACTTTCTGTTCTTTGTAAACATTTTAAATGAAAAACAGATATGGAATAAAATCGATTGGTACGTAAATATATGACTGATTTGTTGCATTTTGTTACAAGAAATATCAAGCTAGATCTATATTGCGAAAGAATGCCTTTTATATAACAGAAACCGTTTTCGTCACAAAGCAATTTTTTGCCGATTTTAAGTTTAGTGTTATTCATTCAATCTAAATTAACAAAAAGTGTATCCTTTTATGAACAGTGTTGGTGTAATTTTTCAAGTTTATTCTACATGATTATTCCAAGATCCTCTATTGTTGGTATGTTAAGAACTTCTTNGGTTCGATCTCTGCTCCCGGTGCATACCAGTTCGATTGGTGGTCTCCATACTAGACCAGCGAGGTTTCGCAAAATTTATTTTCACACTATTCATGAGTATCAGGTTAATATTGGGTAAGTATATAGTAACGATGCCTTGCTAAATGCACTACGTTTGTTAGCGTCTGTGGATATGAACGTCTATGAAGCCCATCAGGTATCGAAAACTAGTTGAAGATTGAAGATTTGTGTTTTCAAGCTCAAGACAAATTCAATGTACAGCATAATTTCTAATTCGTATTTATGAGTAATCCAGTTACATAACCACTCAAACATGTGTGTACGCGAACGTTTTACCTTTTGGTGCATTACACAATGGGCAGTTTCTAAACCGAAAATCATTTGGTTAATTTTCAATTCAAATTCTAGTTTTTGGCAAGCATTTAATCAAGCATTTGTCAAGCATTTAATCTTTGTATTGGTTAACACTCCACTGTTGCATCAACTATACTTGCATATATATCTTCATCAAAGATTTTAAAATGGACCAATGAATTCGTTCTTCAAGATATATAAATAAAAATGGGCCATTGTATTTGTTTCTTAAACATATAAATATAGAATAATAAATTAATAGTTTTCATATTATCTAACAATTAAGTATATGCAACATAGGCTTAGTAATTGCCGCATGCATATGGATATGACATTATAAGCTGTTTATAAGGCATATCAAATCCTACGTTATAATATAGCGTTAAATGTTTGATTTGTCGTGTTTTGTTCATTCTAACGTTCTTTTAAACAATGTTTGATAACGATTTTGTTGTTTTTATTACAGTTTCATGATATCAACGTTCGTGTCCATTTAACTTGTTTTCTTTTTCGTTTGTTTTGCCATTTTCATTTGTTTATGTTCTCTTTCCAATTTCCGTAGTTGTTTTTCTATTTCCTTTTGTTTCTTTTCTTCTTCTTTTTGTACCTTTTGCTGGAACACCTCTTCTGCAGAAATAACAAAAAAGTTGCTGCGATCCATCTTCTTCCGCGATACTTTGTTCTGTTTCGATGGTAACGGGAAATGTCTCTCCATGTCGTATAGACAATCCCAGAATCGATAATATGGGCACCGCCATATTGGCTATTACGTAACCCGCGATGGAAAACGGTACTGAAGAATTTGACAGATTACAACGTTATCATAGTGTACACCCGCTTTATTCCAATAAACAGAACTTTATGACTTCGCACATTAGGATTGAAAACCAGTAAAACATGAAACCAAGTGTCGATATGTATCACATCGTAAATCAATAGAATTTAAATAAAAATATACACGATAGATTCATAAAATATGTGTCTCTGCAACAATATTCAGTGACAACACGTAATGTTGAAGGCCGAGTTGGCATTTTTAAGCATACCTTTCAGTAATGCCTTTGTATAAAATTTAATTATTTCT
>VMBQ01005685.1:17704-39659 GCA_007657795.1 Dreissena rostriformis
GGGGGGGGGGGGGGGGGGAATCTGCATTTATTGAATGCTACATCTTGTTTCTGCTCTACTTTTTTCCAGGAATTTACTTATTTTTAAAGATCTCAATCAATATAAAATTTTAAACTGAATACTATATCTCAAATGCCAACTTACAGAGTTTCACAGTGCTTGCAATGGAAAGCTGCATAATGACCCTGTGAAAGCTTGTAAATGTAAAAGACCAATGGGAGTTCCAAAGCCCACCCGGCAAAAATAAATAATGTAAATATTAGGGAAAATCCGCCCCCAACAAAAAATAAACAAATAAGATAAAAATTGTGACATTTCAGCATGTGTGACAGTGGACGGAGACCAGGTGTTCCTGCACCGCAGTGACAGTATCGATGGCACCATAGACTCACCCATCGAAGAGGAGCCCCGGTTGGAGAGGTACTTCAGCCTAGACGACAATGTAAGTAGACTTACACCTCCTAGTGGTGTTTTGTGCCCAGTTCATAGGGTTTTGAGCGTGAAATTATTGTATGATCTGTGTCATGCGAAAATATATCTTGTGCAATATTTGGCCAGTGTTGCTACAGACCAGCCTACGCAATCGCATCACACAAGGTTTCGTGGTTTCTCAAGCAGACGGGGTAGCTCTGGACCAGACTGCGCAGATATGCAGGCTGGTCTGGAGCTTAACTGGCCACATATGGCAGAAGACTGGACCACACTGCGCAGATATGCAGGCTGGTCTCGGGTCTGGAGCTTAACTGGCCACATATGGCAGAAGACTGGACCAGACTGCGCAGATATGCAGGTTGGTCTGGAGCTTAACTGGCCACATATGGCAGAAGACTGGACCAGACTGCGCAGATATGCAGGCTGGTCTGGAGCTTAGCTGGCCACATATGGCAGAAGACTGGACCAGACTGCGCAGATATGCAGGCTGGTCTGGAGCTTAACTGGCCACATATGGCAGAAGACTGGACCAGACTGCGCAGATATGCAGGCTGGTCTGGAGCTTAACTGGCCACATATGGCAGAAGACTGGACCAGACTGCGCAGATATGCAGGCTGGTCTGGAGCTTAACTGGCCACATATGGCAGAAGACTGGACCAGACTGCGCAGATATGCAGGCTGGTCTGGAGCTTAACTGGCCACATATGGCAGAAGACTGGACCAGACTGCGCAGATATGCAGGCTGGTCTGGAGCTTAACTGGCCACATATGGCAGAAGACTGGACCAGACTGCGCAGATATGCAGGCTGGTCTGGAGCTTAACTGGCCACATATGGCAGAAGACTGGACCAGACTGCGCAGATATGCAGGCTGGTCTGGAGCTTAACTGGCCACATATGGCAGAAGACCCTTTTTTGCATGACAGGGCTCCTATCTCATATAAAAATATTACACAGTCTAACAGTTTCACACCCAGCCCTCAGCATGTAGAGAAACTCAGAGTTGCTTTAATATTAACTTTATTAATTTTGAAATTATGAAATAGTTGATATGGTGTCAGAGTTTAACTACATTGTATGAATACTAGCAGTCATGAAATTATCAGCATGTTAAGTCACTGACCAAAACTTATTTTCTTAAGAACAATTTTGCAGAATTATGTCTCTTTTTATATCTAGAATAAGTAGGTTAAGAATTCCACAACAAAAATCCATATTTCTATATCTTCAAAAATATTCAAAGGAAATTAATCTGGATTTTTATATTAAAAGGTCACTGACACAAAATGCAAATATTTATTATTTCAGACTTATAAATATGAATGGAATGTCTTCCAACAGCTCTGTAAAAATGAAGAAACTGTTACGTATAAGGTTATAATGGTGAATCCCTTGAAATTGAAGTTAATATATTGAAATGCTTTCTCATTTCTCATTGTTCAGGTTGACAAAGGTGACCTAGATGAGTTGGAGGAGACGTTAAAGCCGGGTCTGCAGTACGGCTCGGAGCAGCTGAGGATGCGCCACCTGGTGGTGAAGGGAATCCTGGAGAGTGAGAAGTCATACCTGCATGTCATAGACCAGCTGGTCAAGGTGAGGCGTTGGGGCATACTCGACTGGGCTATGTGTGATATGTTAATGTGAGCTTATGTGGCAAGTTTACTAACAAATATTCTCAAGAATTTTAATAAAATATTGTAAACAATGACAAAAAGTGTTTTTTGTTGTTGTCACATGCTTACTTACAACAAAGAATTTTTATGATGAAATGCTTAAACATGCTTAAGATTTAAATATTTAAAAAGATTTTATTACCCAAAAGAGAACACATTGCATGCGGTTAAAAAAGAAGAAGCTGATTCATGGTAAAAATGCGTGAAATACTGTCATAACTTTGAAGTCGTGATGTAATGGATCCAACAAAAGTTTGCCTGTTGATTCATTTTAAAAGTAGAATCAATTATAAAAACTTAAGATGAAATTTCCCTTAGTTGAAACAACATCAATTGTTGACTTATTAACTCCTTATCATATTTTTATGCCCCCGAAGGTGAGCATAAAGTAATCGCACTGTCCGTCTGTCCATCCGTCAGCTCCATGAGATACACATGCATGCCAAATGTCAAGTTGCAATGTATCTTCAATATTGCAAAAGTTATGGCCAATGTTAAAGTTTTCGGACAGACGGAGTGACAGTTCAACTGCTATATGCCACCCTACCGGGGGCATAAAAATGTTGATTAACCAAATTATGTTTGACGTGTTAACATGATTCTTTAAAATCTTTTGTTGTAGGTATCTTGTCAAAAGCATTTTCATGTCAATAATCAATTCTTTGTTTTCAGGCGAAAGTGTTTTTGCAAAGCTTGTCAATCAAACCTACTCACCTCATTGCTCCTGAGGATGTCACCACGATATTTTACAAGATGGATGAGTTCTACACCATCCACAAGACCTTTGTGAGCGAACTCGAGGCCAAGGTCAAGAACTGGTCAGATGATCAGCAGATAGCTGAGGCAGTCAAAAAGTTGGTGGGTAACTTGGTTGTCACGGTAATTGTTCTAGGCTACTCTAGGAATGTAAGGTGTAGTCATGTAAATAATGAGTACAACATGGGTTGGCTGTCAGTGTTTTAGGTCTATTTTTTTTTTATTTATGTGATTACATACCTTGATTTTGTTGCTCATGTCCTTAAGGCAGGTCAACATTTTTGAAGGCAAATTGGTTTAATGGTGTGTGTTAGGTCCATAGCTTTGAGCATAAGTTTCATACTGTTGACAACTGAACAAATAAATGCAGAGTGTATTTATGTGATATTGTGTTTAACATATCTCAAGGGAAAATACAATTAATTTGTTGTTTTTTTCATTGTTTTATCATTTTCAAAAGGGCATTTTGGGATATTGTTTATCTCGTTTCTTTTCAAATAAACTGTTTATTTTATCTCTCATTAAACAAGAATTGTTGAGTTGAATTTTAATGGTACTTTTTAAAAGTCAAGTTATCCAAATAGAGCCATGTTTTTCCTGTGTTGAGCTATCTATTGAACAAGTTTGTGTTGACACTTCGCTTTGTCTGTTATCTGATAACTAACTACTGATAACACATGCCTTGAAGAATGTTGTAGTTTGTAATCTCTCTTCCCTACCTGTATATGTCTTCACCAACAAATCACCTTGCACTCAAAAAAGTTCAGCATATTTCAATTGTAGCGATCATATGAATGTAGCTATGTAACTAATTGAATCAAAATAAGTTTGAGCAATTGTTAATCAAAGTTGAACACAATTGGTTAGTTACAATTTCCAGGTGGTTTGTGACATACATTGAATGCTAAAGTTGGTATACAAATTCAGCTTGTTTTTTGTGCCTCCTTGGCCGGTTAGCTCAGTTTTAGGTGGTGTAATTCACATGATTTTCTGCTATTTCAGTTGGTGTATTTCACATGATTTTTTGCTATTTCAGATGTGTATTTCACATGATTTCCTGCTATTTAAGGTGGTGTAATTCACATTATTTTCTGCTATTTCAGGTGACGAAATTCACATTATTTCCTGCTATTTCATAAGGTGTAATTCACATGATTTCCTGCTATTTCATACGGTGTAATTCACATTATTTCCTGCTCTTTCAGATGCTGTAATTCACATGATTTCCTGCTTTTTCAGGTGGTGTAGTTCACATGATTTTCTGCTATTTTAAGTGGTGTAATTCACATTATTTTCTGTTATTTCAGATCTTGAAATTCACATGATTTCCTGCTATTTTCAGGTGGTGTAATTCACATTATTTTCGGTTATTTCAAGTGGTATATTTCACATTATTTCCTACTATTTCAAGTGTATTTTGCCTTACTTCCAACTATTTAAGATGGTAAATTTCCTATTATTTTCTGCTGTTTCAGGTGGTGTATTTTAAGGGTTATGAGGAGTATGTGCACAACTATCAGAAGGCTCTGGAGACCATCCGCAAGTACCAGAGGAATGATGAGGCCAGGACTCTACTGGAGGTAGGGTGTAGCCTTTATGTCGTCTGAGGGCTTAGGGGTAGGGTTCAGCGGTTTGTTGGGGTAGGCAGGTTGGTAAACATTATGGGGAATGTTTTAGACCTAATAAGTCTGCTAAACATTTTCAGTGTCAGAGTGGATATGAACAGTTTACACGAATAAGAGGTATATTGCAAATATTGGCAGTATATTCAGCTGAGTGAATTGAGTTCATTTTTGTTACAAGAATATCTGTTGTGATGACGGAAGAAGTGTGTGCATTTTTTGCACAATAATGCCAAAAGAATAGACTTTGATTAAAACTGACTTATGTAAAAAAAAGTTTATTCATGTAGTCATTGAATAACTGTGTTATCAGCTTTTTTGCAAAAGTTGTATTTGATATTCACGCAACATTTTCCTTTTGAGAATCTCTTTTACGTATAAAGAGTTTTCCCTAATCTTAAACTGTTAACCGGTCTGTACAGACAGTGTAAGGTCCAAATCACAATTGAGTGGATTTAAGTTAAACATATACATACAATCTATGGTCAAATAAGTTTTTACTGTTTTATTGTAAAAAAACATGAATCACATGGTATGATTCAATTGTAGTCAAGGTAGAAAAGTTCCAAATTTGAATTGCGGAATCAAAATAACCGGACTTTGGCCATAACATATCTCACTCAATATTGGACAGTACGACTTTTCATTACACATTTACAGGCAACTTTACAAAGTCAAAAAAGAACAGCTAGCACTTCGATTGTGTTTGTAAGTTGTTTGTTTCTTAAAGCAAAAGGGCACCTTGTAAACTCGTAACTTTTAACTTTTTGTCTGCTTTCTTTTAGCATACATTTTTATACCCCCATTACCAATTGGTAATGGGGTCTATATAGGAGTCACTTTGTCGGTCAGTCGGTCTGTCTGTCTCTGTCTGTCAGTCTGTCCCGAAAATTATCCGATCTTCACCAAACTTGGTCAGAAATTGTATCTGGATGATGTCTAGGTCAAGTTTGAATATGGGTCATGCCGGGTCAAAAACAAGGTCAGGGGGTCACTTAGTGCATATTAAACCGAAAGTTTGTCCGGGCCATAACTATTTCATTTATCCTTAGATTTTAAAATGACTTGGTACATGTGTTCACCATCATTGGACGGTCTGTCGCGCAAAAGAATTACGTCCATATCTCCAAGGTCACTTTTTGAGTTCAATGGTCAAATGCTTGTCCGGGCCATAAGTATGTTGTTCATTGTGAGATTTTAAAATCATTTGGCACATTTGTTCACCATCATTGGACGGTGTGTCGTGCAAAAGAATTACGTCGATATCTCCAAAGTCAAGGTCACACTTTGAGTTCAAAGGTCAAAAATTGCCATAAATGAGCTTGTCCGGACCATAACTATGTCGTTCATTGTGAGATTTTCAAATCATTTGGCACATTTGTTCACCATCATTGGACGGTGTGTCTCACGAAAGAATAACGTCGATATATCCAAGGTCAAGGTCACACTTTGAGTTCAAAGAAAAAAAATGGCCATAAATGAGCTTGTCCGGGCCATGACTGTGTCGTTCATTGTGATATTTTAAAATTACTCGGTACATTTGTTCACAATCATAGGACGGTGTGTCATGCGAAAGAATTACGTCGATATCTCCAAGGTCAAGGTCACACTTTGATGTCAAAGGTTAAAAATGTCCATAAATGAGCTTGTCCGGGCCATAGCTATGTTGTTCATTGTGAGGCTTTGAAATCAATTGGCACATTTGTTCACCATCATTGGACGGTGTGTCGCGCGAAAGAATTACGTCAATATCTCAAAGGTCAAGGTCACACATGAGTTCAAAGGTAAAAAATAGCCATAGTTGAGCTTGTCCAGGCCATTACTATGTCGTTCATTGTGGGATTTTGAAATCAATTGGCACATTTGTTAACCATTATTGGACGGTGTGTTGCGCGATAAAATTACGTCGATATCTCCAAGGTCAAGGTCACACTTTGAGTTCAAAGGTCAAAAATGGCCATAAATAAGCTTGTCTGGGCCATAACTATGTCATTCATTGTGAGATTTTAAAATTACTCTGTACATTAATTTTGTTCACAGTCATTGGATGGCGTGTCATGTGAAAGAATTCAAGAGTTCAAAGGTCAAAATGGCCATAAATGATAATGGCATAATAATTCTTAAAAATTGCCATAAATAAGCTTCTCTTGTTTTGTGAGACAGCATGCAAAATATTCTGTGTCAATGCAGCATGTGGGGGTATACGTCATGTCTGTGACAAAGCTCTAGTTAATCCATGTTAACACTGTTGCCATGGTTACTATGTTGTTATGGATTGAGGCTGCATATGGGAGCCATTGGTTATACTTAATTATGTATATATTGTCTGCATATATACACAAGGCTTTATGTGATTCAAAATGTTTTGTTTATGATTTGTACTTTTTGTCCCTAAATCTACACTAATGTAACAGAATATTAGCACATGTACCATTTCATATCCCATAAACAACTTTGTGTATCTCACAAAATTATTTGTGTTTTCTTAAACGAAATCAAAATAATATATAAGTGCATGTATGCATGTGCTCTGATCAATAAAACAAAAGCATTTAATTGAATGACACGTAATACGGTTTGTTTGTCTCTAACTGTTTCTTTAGTTTTGGCTACCATAACTTAAAATGTTGCTTTTTATATTTTCTGATTTCCAAATTTTCCTTTATTGATTGATGCACTTCACTATTTTGATTCGCTAAATATGCTGCATTTCAAGAATTTATATCTACCGGTATGTACATGTACTTGAATACATATTTATTTTTTTAATAAAGTTAAAAATTATTGATTTATGAAATAAACATTCCAAACTCAGGTAGACGTTCAATATGGGTTAGCTTCAGCAAACAGGTCTAGTCAATACTATAAAACTTGTTTGCTGAAGTTCCTTTCTAAGCTACTGTTTCTCATTTATAAACAAGTTTGACATAAGTTTGAATGGTTTATATACGTATGGAATGACTTTATATCACTGTAATCCAAATATATCACAATGTGAAATGTTCTAAACTTGAATACTTCTCAGGATGGAGTGTACACTAACTTAAACCCTATACAATGACTAGCTCATACATAGCAATACATGTATTTTTACGTCACTAGCAGTATATTGTACATTACATAAGAACATTAAAATTAGTGCAAAATAACAATTCAACACCATCCAATGGTTGTGTATGCAAAACAGACTTGCCAGATGCTTAGAAAGGATCATATTCAGATGATGATTTTATATATGCCCTGTGTCATTCGAAAATGGGCCTTATGACATTTGTCAACAGTGTAGCTTCAAATATAACTTTGCATTTGTATATTCTGATGACAAGTCGTAATGCCTGCGAAAACAGACCACAAAAACTTGTGTGACTTAATAACTGACAGGGAAGCTCCTGACCAAACTTTCCAGATGCGCTGGCTAGTTTGGAGCTACGTACGCTGCCCGCATATTGCATAATACCCTTTTTTACACAACATGGTTCATATACAGACTTTTGTAGTGCTGTATGGCGTGCTTTCATTTTTAACCAGGTTTTCCGAAGGAAAAAACTGTTTATTAGATTGGCGAATGCGGGCGGGCTGGCTGGCAGGCGGGCTGAACAAGNAACCTGGTTTTGTGACAATTTTGTCCCTTGTCTTTTATTTGAGTGGATCTGATTGACTCAATTTTGATTAAGCTTTGATGATAACAAAAATATTTTGTGACAATGCAATATTGTTTATTTATCTTAAAATTTCTATTTTAAATTAATTTCTGTTGAACTATTCTAGAAAATATTTCTAGGTTTTGAGAAGTAACTTCTATCATCACCGATTAGGTTAAACATGGTTTTGCTTAAGTTCATTTATGTTGTTTTTTTCTGTTCTTGTGTAAAAAATTGTTTTTATTCTTCAATGTTCACTAAACTTTACATACCAACTTTCAGTGAGATTGTAGAGGGTGAAATACTGATTGCATTATAAGGCTTTATTGTATGATATCAAATATTAACCAATCTCGATGTTGGTGTTTGTGTGTAACTAATTGAACATATACATCCTGGTTGTAAATAGCCTTTTTAAAAACTATGTTTTTCTATGATTCATCTTCAATTTGCGCATTACTAGTGGATTCTATTTATTTGTTTGTATGTCCACATAATATTAAGTGTTTTTGTGATGAATTAATTACATTATTTAGTATCAATTGATCTACTTGTTATGCAAGAATGATGTACTAGGTGTTGTATTCTAAATAGTTGTTAATTTTGAAATTATTTAACATTCATTTTATACATGCAGGTGTATGACACAATGAATTTGGTTTATGTTCTGCTGTATAAAGGCTTCTGTGTCCAATATTATAGTATCATCATATTGCTGTGTCTCACGATTGGTGTCTGTTAAGTAAAGGGCACAAACACTTTTTGCTCATTATTAGCTGAAACATGCAGTGCATTTCTATTGCAAGGAAATTATTGTTGACAATGTGCTACTTACAGCTACCAATCTGTGCCAATTTCATGAAGGATAACCTCAGTTTATGTTTCATGTACATCAATCATATAAGGAAACACTTAAATAAACACTAACATCTTATACTTAGTTCAAGGAAGTAAATCTTCCGTTTCTGTTTAAAGTGAATGACACCAGTATTTTTCTTCAATTGCTTAAATTAGTATGTTTGCATCATGTGTTTGCATTAGTTTATAGGGCCCTTAGTGTAGAGTATGAAGCTCTTGGGTCTGTTGAAAGTGTACGATAAACTCTTGTTATTCATTTTATATTCAATTTAACTACATAGCTAACGTGCATTATTGCAGTGAAAATAGTAGCTGCATTTTCTATATTTTCGTTTATCCCATAGTGGAGTATAAATCTATATTTTCGTTTATCCCATAGTGGAGTATAAATAATGCAACATCAATCATTGCATTTAGTTATTGAATCCTTTAATTTTTACTTAAAGACTAATTCCACTCGATAGCCTTTTTTCCACAGCCCTTTCCCTAAGTCATATCGATATTTAAACATGCTGTACTAAAAGAATCATAACACTCACATAAACAGTTGGTCAAGGGACTTCCTGTAGCAAGAATTAAGGTCTTATTTAGGCTTTGTACAGTAAAATTTAAACATGTGCCTTGTATTTCAGGAACAAATGGAGAACTTCAAAGGTGAAAGTCTAAAATTAGAAGGCAAGTACAGAATAATGACATGGTAACATCATAGCCATGATAGTCTTACAATTAAGTAGCAACACCATCCGGAGGTCAAGGACATTCTACAAAACTAACATATTTTGATCATATTCACTTTAGTTATTGCCCCCTTACTCTTTCCTGATTGCCTATTTGTATATTTTTTATTACTGAATATCTGTGTGAGTTGGAAAGACACAGAGAGAAAATTATTTTGGTTTAACATCGCTTGGCAGAGTGCCTGAATGGTAGTGTTTTGTAACCTCTGTATATTGTTTTTGAACATTGACCTTCTAGAGATTGTAATTACTATTGAAGGAGGAAACAATGACATGTAGATATGGTCAGGAAGACCCACTTGTGTTGCTGTATTGCTGAATTCAGATACAGGGATATTGTTTAATTATCTTCTCATCATGTACTATAGGAAGTGTTTGTTGATCTAAACACACACACATTGAATGGTATAAATGTGTTTGTTAAGATTGCCAATGGTATCAGTAACATATAGTCAATGTCAATATCTTTTTCTTCTACGAGGCACAAGTATTCCTTGTGCATTTAAAACAAGCCAGCTGTCTTGATTATTTCATGTAAAAGTTTATTGCAATCGTAAACTGTAAGTTTTTCATGATAGATATTCCCCCTAATAATTGTTACATGGTTATCACTAATACAAATATAATTTAGATAATTTAAATGAGTTTCATGGTTTGGTTGTTATTCCTTTTGAATTTTCAGATGTTTTATTGAAGCCTGTACAAAGGATACAGACAAACCACCTGGTTCTTTATGTAGGTACAACTTCCTAGTGTTTGATATTGTCAGCTTTTACTGGCATATCTTTTGATTGCCTAATGTAAATTTAATGAAAGAGATATTCATGAAATACCCGGTATGTCATATTCCCCCAGAATGGCTTCTGCATTTCATTGGAAGCTGAAATGGTGGTTTAACCCATATTTTGCACACAAAATTCGACCAGTATTGATGGGGCAGTATAATTTATAATTTATTGTTTATTTGTGAATGGACTTAAATGTTCATGAATGTTTAGACATTGAAATTTAATATACATAGACTGTAAGACAGATATATTTCCTGGTCTGAAACACATCCAAAGTGGATAAAAACACTGTGTATTAATTAAGGAGAACATTATTAGAACTATGGTTACAAATATGAATAGACCACACATATTTTCTATCGTAACAGTAACTGGGTATGGTATTTTGTAGTATACTGTGCAGACTGTACAGGCTAATCTGGGACGATACTTTACGCACATGCATTAAGCCCCATTTTCCTGTGATTTCAGGACCTGATAAAGCACACTCCTGAGTCCCATCCAGACTACCTGGTCCTGCAGAAGGCCTTGAAACTGAGTGAGGAGAATCTCCGTGTGTACAACTCGGCCTTTCATGGACTCAGCACGGTAAGGGAGCCATGGGGCCAGGGGACAGTTTGTTGGGTGGGGAGGGTTAAGGGATTGTATATTAGCGTGTGCAGTGGAAGGCCATTGGTAGTTATAATACAGTGCAGGGTACATTTAAGAAGTTTGATGCAACTAGATGGCACTGGGTAGCACTATATGTGGCCATGGAGTCTAGATAGTAGTTTTTGAAGGATTATCAATGGTAAGTAATATGGGGTCTAGCTACATGTAGTAGTTTTAAAGGGGGATCGGGACCAGCTCTGTTAATAAGGGATATTCTGTTATGTAGGGATAGGAGGTTCGGTAGGAATTCTTTGAGGAGACACTTTAATCGAGCAGTATGTGAGTAGGAGATGGTGGGAGCTTACAAGTAGTATTTGGAGTAGAGGCCTGGTGGCGTGTCGAAGGGAAAAGAGGGGCGGTGTAGCAGCTTTGTGGGCAAAATAGATTGCAGTAGTTATGCAAATAGGGTCCAAGTAGCAGTATGCATATTTGAAAGGTGACAGGAAACAGAATGTATAAGGTTCTGGAGAAGTACCAGTAGTTATTGCATAATTATGTCAAATTGTGCTTGCATCAAAACACTGGAAAAGTCTCGTCTTAATTTAGGTTGTCTAGTTTATACATTGGTTTAACAATTAGAATTCAAGCACACTTAATGAAGGCAGAAAAAAAAGTCCTGTATTTTTGTTATTGGTGGTGTTGCAGTCTCAGGAAGGGAGACAACTTGTGAAGAGTGGTTTCATGGTGGAGGTCTCAAAGGACAAGAAGTGCACGCGACACCTCCGCTATGTGTTCCTCTTCACTGACATCCTCATCTGCACTAAACACAAGGGAGGAGCCAAGTATGCAAATAACTGCTTTCCCTGCTTTACCACTAGATATTGAGCTTTGATTCCTGAAAGCATTACTTTTTCGGAGTTTTTACTGAAATTGCACTTGTGCACCAAGCACAAGGGTTAGGGAGCCTGGTACGAATATTCTCATTGTATTCCCATATGTTTTCGTGCATCCAATGTTAAAAACTTTTGAAGACTCAACTGACTTAAACTCATGTGCTTCAAAAAAGGGATACTGTATTTGAATAATCAATGTAGGCATTATACAAAATTTTATTTCCTGAAAACATTATTTGTCTTGTGTTGGTTTTACTGACTTTTGTAACATAGAAAAATATTTCTATTTGGAGCATAAATTTGTACTTCAAATTCCTGCAAGAATTTTGTTTGAAAATATTACAGACAACTAATATATTCTGCATTCATTTATCATGATATTTGTATACAAGTGCTTCCTGCCTTAGAATGCTGAAAAATACACTTTAATTCACTATAAAGTGTGTGCATTTTTGTTTTAAAATTATGTACACGCCCTTTTCTACTTACAGACTGAGAGATGTGTCCTTTAAATTTGTTTGGAGCCTTCCATTGCATTCACTTCAAATGCACATCAGAGGTATGTTTGCACTACGCACTTATGAGCACAAATAATAAAAACTTGTCTCCATTTATTACTTATGGACTGGGGGTATAAATTGATGGCATATTGCTTGAGACAGCTTGAGATGTAAGCTGTGATTCTTGGAGTAGAACATTCATGTGTTCAAAACAAACAAAAAACTAAAAAACCAAGAATTATATCGGTATATCTCACAGATGCATTTCTTGTTAATATATAAACTACAACAAATTTCCCTTTGTACAATTATATCAGTAACTGTGTATAATTTGTCTTCTGATTGCCCAATGGGAAGGTCAGTAAATGTGCACAGGAGGCTGATATGCCCTTGTGGCTTTCAATGGGTCAATTATTTGTATGCTTCTATAACGAGAGGAAGGCTAGTGGTATTATATTAACTTTTGTCACAATTCCAGCATGGAGATTAGCATATTCATTTGAACTTCATGTAACATATATATGTTCACTCATAAAGGTCAGAGTTAATGTTGGCAAACTATAATTGTGTTTTTTAATTCCTCCCAGAGGGAGGCTTGTGCCTTTGTAATGTTAAGGTATCAACTTGTCGCCATCTATTCCCAGAGAGAGGCTATTTCCATTGTAATTCTAAGGTATCAACTTGTAAGCATCTATTCACAGAGAGGAAAAAATTCTTTGTAATTCTAAAGTTTCAACTTGTAAGCATCTATTTTTAGAGGCGGACTAGTGTCTTAGTAATTCTGAAGTATAAATTTGTATGGAGCTTTTACCAGATGGAAATCAATCCCTTTATGATTCTAACATATCACTCTGTATGCTACTGATTCACAGAGGGCAGCCAGAAGTATGAGCTGAAGGAAAGCCTGGAGGAGCTCAAGTTCAAGATAGGCAACCTGAAGGTGGAGCTGAGAGAGGAGATGTTGAGGGCAGACATCAACAAGGAGGTGAGAACTGCAGCAGGGGAGGGGTCCTTGAAACAGATGAGCCTTGCTCTGAAAAAAAGGGGCCTAATGCATGTGCTTAAAGTGTCGTCCCAGATTAGCCTGTGCAGTCCGCACAAGCTAATCAGGGACAACACTTTCTGTTTTTATTGTATTTTTTTTTTTAAGAAGACTCTTCTTGAGGAAAATCCAGTTAAGGCAGAAAGTGTCGTCCCTGATTAGTCTGTGAAGTCTGCACAAGCTAATCTGGGATGACACTTAACGCTCATGCTTTAAACACCATTTTCTCAGAGAAACTGCTTGTCTCTGGGTTGCCACTCTGCAAATTGGGACTGTTAATTGTTATTATTGTTTGAGCATTTTTTGGCCCCTACTGGTGTTTCAGCATACTAAAAATAGTGAAAACAATAAATACTGTTAGAACATGAAAGGTGCATTAGATATGATTGTGAAACTAGGTATATAAATTGTGCAATGGATTCACCCTTTGTCTGTCCATCCCTTTCTTTGTTTTTCCACTATCTTTTTGTCCATCTGTCCCCTTAAACTGAAATATGATTAACAGGAAAGGAAGATAGTATTAGGCATGAAGCAAAATAAATGTTTTAAGATCATAAAACAAACAAAATACGAACATACATATCTCTAGTAGCCTTAACTTGTAATTACACAAACCCTTTTATACTTTTGAAACTTTTTATATATGGTGTGTTCATAATTTCATGGGACCACAATTGTCACTATTTGTTTTCCACAGAAGCACTTTTCTCTGACCCAGAAGAAAGCGGTGAGGAATGTGGAGAAGTTGAAGAAGAAGATTCAGGAACAGGAGGCGAGCCTGGTTGAGGGGTTGCCACGGTTACCATTGAACCTCACCATGGACAGGTTTGCCCCGCGCACCTTCCTCTTTCCCACGGACTATGAGAGAGAGGAGTGGAGGGAGGCCATTGAGTCTCAGCGGGTCAAATGTCAATGTGAGTGGTGTATTTGATTTTTAGTAATTGAACTTATTTTACCCCTGCAGAGGGGGGTTATATTGAGAGTCTTTCTGACGGTTGGTCATTTTTTTTCCCGCATTTTTAATGTTTGAAGTTTATGGAGCGAGCTACTTCTACATTTCTAAAGTGATTATATTGGGTATTCAAATAAATCTGCATTATCTGCACATTCCTGAGTTATATGCCCTTGAACAGGGGTCGCATTGGTGTTAGGCTGTTGGTCATTTGACAACCAACTATGATCTACAAGTATTATTTTGATTCAAACATGTCTTTATATTGACTGTTTATGGTACTACATGCAGTTCCGTTGATTAATTGTTCTAATTATTATTTAACTCGTACAGTCCCATACGTAAACTAACAGTTAAAGATTGCATATAAAATAAAACAGGCAAACGGATACATAAATATATTAGCAAAACTATTTTTTGTGAGCTGTAACACAAAAAGCGGCAAAAACCATTTTTAACAGTAAACATGGTTTGATTTATAACTGCACCTCGATGCTGAATGTCTATACTGTTATTATTCATAAGTCATATATATACCACACCACATTGTTCCCATGCTTGCACACTTTCCCCTGCAGCGTTACCACCGGTGCAGCTGTCCACCCATGACTGTGAGCAGCTCATTAACGGCACCAAGCTGCATGCACAGGTCAACGGCATCGGCACCGTACTGCTGAAAAAAGGTACGTTTATTTTCAACATACATTTCAATCACTACATGATTATACATATGAAGCAACACAACTTTTTTGGTCAGTTATATATACTAGAATATCATATATATTTACTATAAATGTACAAACAAGTGATTTAGGTATATATTAGGGATGGCAAACCTAAGCAAATCCGTAACCAGTTAACCTGTTTCGATATTCGAGCGGTTAACCGGTTAACCGACTGTCTTTGTACCACACAAATGAAAAAAAACACCCGAAAAAAATATACGTTTATAAACAATTTTTTATATGCTTGTCGGTGAATTGTGATTTTTCTTTGTTGTATTATTAGCTTAATGTCATTTACACATAATTATGTTCTACATCTTGATCAATTAAAGCTAGTGCAGAATTTGTATTATGTTGTGTTTTATTAATACCCATAATCCTTTAAGAATTACGTGCATTAACAGTTTGCTGATTAATTACAATTGTCAATAAGCGTAAATATATTTTGCAACAGGCAAAGAGGTTTTCAAACCTCTGTTGTTAAGGCCTGTAGTGCGTTCAGTTACAGCGAACGTTTGCTATAGTTCGCGAACGGTCGTGAACGTTCGCTATTGAACGCTCGGTTTGCCACAAACGTTCGCGAACCGAAGCGAACCGTCTTGGGAGGTAGTTCGCTATAGTTCGTTATAGGTTGCTAGCAAAACCAAGATGGCGGACAAGTAAGTTGTTGTTGTTGTTCAGTGTAACTTCGATATTAGTTCGATATTTTTTTAATTTTTTTTGTAGTACATAAAATTCATTAAACTATAAACAAAATGTATTGTGTTGGTTAAGTTCTTTCTGTGTTATTAGCGATTTCCTCCATCAAAATCGCAATCAATTCTCTGGGAGCCGCCATCTTGAAACGTACGCGCCGAACTTATCATTCAATAAGACAGAATCGGAAACAAACGATCATTAGCGAATGTTCACTGTTACTGAACGCACTACTGTTTATACTCAATGTCCATATTAAGGCGTTTAAGTTTGCAATAGTTGTTAAAACAACAGTGGTCGAGTGTAATTACAGTGTCCAGCTTTATTGATTTTATCAAGCAATGGTAGTCAACGCAATGGCATGATGTTATACCCCAGTGACACTCATTCTAGTTGAATAGTGTAAACTATTATTATGAACTGTTTAAGTTTCTTACCCCAATGTCTTGACGTATAACTCACTGTTTTCCTCCCAAATTGTTGTCCAGTCTAGCCTGACCATATAATAATTATTGCTGACCAGTTAGATTTAATGACCAGTCAATAGAATTACATATACAGGCTAGAATCAATTTTGAGCATTTATTTCTTTTGTTTACAACTGATAATAGTCACTTCCTGTTGGCAAGACAGACATTTGTCTGTAAAAGGATAACGTTTTCCGTCAGTAATTTATAAATATACCTATGCATATCAATTGAGAATGCTACTTTACACATTATTGGTAAATGCTACCAGTTAAAACTGTCTTAATCCACAGATTTCTCCATTTAAACTTTAACTCGTGCTGTTGTGAATGTATTGCAGCCATCTTGATTTTTACGTTGCTCGGTTACATTCAGCTAAGCTGCAGGCTACATAGCGTTATTCTATTGTTTTTAAAGTATTAATTTAAAGCAAATCGTACCCGATTGGAAATGGTAGGAAACGTTCATTTGTGATTTTTATATTGCTTAACGATATTGTTATTGTTTACATTGTATTGTGTTATTTAATCTTGCCAAGAACTTGTATTTGTTGACATGACTTAAACATTCGAGCACCTGTTCCGGCGCATTTTTTATTGTGCTCGCCACAATATTTATTGCGCCGGGCGCAATGTGCGTTGTGCCAACCACACTTTGTCGTTTGGTTCGGCGCATGGCGCACTGCGCCGTGTGCTCGGCACAGGGCGCAGTGTGGCATTCAAAGAACTATATAAGGCTAGGATATTCTCAGTAAAAAACTTTAACATCCATAAGTAACATCTTTCACGAAACTTTCGCTCAATATTTTGAAGTAAGATAAACATTGTTGTAATAAAAATACATGTAACCTTTAGTAGAACAGTAAAACAGATGTATTAGATTATATATTTATTGAAAGACTGGTATTATACCTTTAGTAACATTTCTTGCTGGAAAATAAAGATTGTTTGAACGTTATTCGCGTTGGTTTTGGTAAACTAGTAATCTTGCCTGATCACGCGGGATCAGGACCCTAACAATACTTCACGGCACGTGTAAATTATGACTTTATTTTGCATTTATTTGATTCAGCATAATTAATCGTAGTTCACATGTTCGAATGTTAATTAATCGTAGTTCACATGTTTGAATGTAAATCATAACAATTTATTGTATGAAAGTGAATATGAAAGCATACACCACAATAATATGCATGTATTGCGAACAACGTTCTGGATATAAAAAAAAAAGTCATATTACACTTTCAACATGAATCCTTTACCACCTTAATACCTCTCATGTCATATGTAGGTGCTAATTGCTCGTGTACCTGCTCATTAATCCGCTGCACCCCGATGGTTTACAACTCTAATCGGTTTTGATCCACAGGGGGGCATCACGGGGTGGTTATTGCCGATTGCGATAAGACAAGCGGATTAGCCAATACAGTGAAATGAAGTAAAAAAAACTAACAATTTGAGCATTTATTGCGTTAAACCAAAAATTGTGTTTTCTGCAAGAGTAACCGAATATTAATTGTGTAACCGGTTAACCTCCTTAAGTAACAGATAACTGGTTAACCGAATAACCGTTGACATCCCTAGTATATATTAACAATAACGAGTTATTAGCTTGAGTATTTACTTGCTTAATATTGTTACCAGAAAATACATTATTGAAGGCATATTAGGTATATATATATTACTTTTGAAAGCATGCATTTGCCTTTTGTAAGCTTGCCAAACAAGATTGATCTGTCACTTTTTGTTGGGTCCTGAATATAATTTCTTTTATACCTAATGATAAAATATGACATTTCTGCAGTGAAATAACAGCAGTGAAAAGAACAAAATTGTTCTTTTCACCGGTGAAAAGAACACATTTTCGGAATTTCTTTTTCTATTTTTAGATTATCATATCAAGATGTACTTCCCTTGTTTATATCCTTGTTTATTTTTTTTCTATGATCACGAGCAAAATAAAATCGATTTTCCACCGAATCCAACATATTTTCTTTTAATTTAATNAAGCCTCTATTTTCTCTGTAGAGGTGTACTGCTGTCTGGAGATGGACTCGTACGGCCACTTCTACAAGAAGGCACAGACACGGACGTGTCGCTACGAGGCAGATGTTTCCTGGAACCAGGACTTCGAGCTCGACCTCGACGGCTCACAGACCCTCCGCATCCTCTGTTACCAGGCCATGGGGCCCGATGAGGGGGATGTCATCATTGCAAAATGTGCTCTTGAGGTACATGGGTATATACTTTTGGGTTGTGTTTGTATTGTTATGTTCGTCTTTATATCATAGCTGTCATAGTGATGTTATCATGGGAAAATGGGCTGTTTATGACCTTGTATATGGTGTTTGTAGATTTTTCATTTTATCATAACCATAGTGATGTCAAATTTGCAGAGTGTATTCTTGAGGCTCACATGTTAATGTATATGGGATATTTCTTTATTTTTATTTTCATCTTTATGTGATGTCATCTGTGCAATATGTGCTCTTCAGGAACACTGGTATATGTTGTGTCATCATAGTTACTCTTTGGAGGTAGCCTCGTATATTTTTATTGCAAAATGTGCTCTTGCATAACATAGGTGGTTTTGTTTATTATCTTCAAATGTTTTTGCATTTCACATTTTACATAGAAAATTAGATTTAAGCATTTGAATACGTGCTGTTTTGGAACAGTTGTGTACATGCATTCAGCTTGTTGTATTTTTCATCTACATACTTATGTATAAGTTGTGGTAGGAACAAATTCTCAATTTATTAGAAAATTATTTGCTTCATAATAAGCTTATTTTCTTTTATTTCAGCTGAGTCTGTCTTGGTTGAATTCCAAGTTTAATGAGAAAACTATTTCCATGAATGATGTAAGTATATTCTTAATTATTAACTCATGTTTGCAAATTTGGTAAATATTTGATGGTACACATTAAGTTTTTAACATCAATTATCATAAATATGCTCTTCAACAATGTAATTTTACACAAAGTTAGATTTCAAATGTTCAGTTTTTGTAAAATTGGCAACAGTTTGTTAATAAGATGGAAATGTTCTCTTTTTCATTGAAGGAAAGAAGGAAAAAACAGGACATTCTCTACATTAAAATTATCACAATATGATGACACTTGTTCTTTCTGTATTCGTTAAAACGTGTGTTTGTATGTAGGTGTCCCTGACGATATCCATACGACATACTCCTGCTTCAAAAACACTCAAACGTACCCACTCCAAACAGAGGAACGGAATTTTTGGTGTGAAAATTGCAAATGTTACAAGGTGAGCATCCTCATCGAATTTTATTCCTTATTTTTTTTTCTGACTAGATGTGTTACATTATCTGACTTTAAAATGAAATTTACTCTATAAATACAAAATATTACTTGTGTTGAAGCAAAAATGATTTGCAAGTTTAAATGGTTTTACAGTAGCTTTAACCAAACAATTACATTGTATTTCTGCTTCTCTAAAGATATGATGCATAATTATAGAATGTTAATGCATCTGCTATTACACAACTAAGAGAATTTGTATTACCATTAAAATTACACTGAGGCTTCACATCAGGGCTTCCAAAGAAGTTATTTATTTCCAGGCGAGAAAACAAAACTGTGCCATCGATTGTGACCATGTGTGTTGAGCAGGTAGAGAAAAGAGGTAGGTGTCTGCTGACTGTCCTTTCAGTGTTTAAACCTTTGATGTACTCATCATCTTGAAAGAGAATTAAAACATTTGCTTTATCATATTAACACATAGTTTTTAAAGTTGACAACTTTAAGATAGCTTACCACAAACGACTGCCTTGAGGAGATTAAGTGTCTTGTGTATCACCCATCTCACTACCTCAAATATTTACAGTATGTTGCCTAGTTATAAGGGCATATTTTAAAGACATTTTTCTCTGGCTTTCATAAGTAGATAACAATTTGAGCCTCTGGGAAAACTTTCCGTCTGAACTAGATTTTTACTTTGAAAAGACTTCCTTAAAAGAAAAAATACCATAAAAGGCTTAAAAGCGTATAGTGTCGTCCCTGATTAGCCTGTGCGGACTGCACAGGCTAATCTTGGAAAACACTTTACGCACATGCATTATTTATGCAGTTTAATTGTCATAATTTATTAAACCATTTAAGACTCAGTTTTTATATACATGTAAAGCTTACAATTGATGGTTAACTTCTGCTAAGATTAAACAAAATTAATCAAGACAATATTGATATAATGGAAATGTAACAGAACTTGTGTTTTCAGTAAACAATCCTTATGACATAGAAGTTGCTCTATATTTTGCAGGTTTAGATGAAATCGGCATATACAGAGTGTCCGGAGTAACATCTGATATACAGCAATGCAAAAAACTCTTTGACAAAAGTAAGTTCACTCATCACATTGTTTTTGGGTGTTGTAGTGCTTGATTAATATTGAGTGTAACAGACAAGAATGATAAGATATAAAGCATACCAACATTTGTAGTTTTTTAAAGAATTATATAAATAAGAGCGGTAAGATATATGGATGAAAAAATCTGTTGTGAACAGTGATTCAAATATGTAGGTCAATATTTTTTATTCCTCTTCCATGAAAATTGATGTGAAGACTTTAGTTAATTAATTTAAAGAAAATAGTCATTTCCTGAAGCTTGACTGGTTATATTCAGAAAGTTTTATCATGAATTCAGATCTTGATATGAATAAGACATTTTTGTAATGAAATTCAGATCTTGATATGAATTAATTCACTTTCAACCGCTTGTGATGTTCAATTATATTTTTGTATGGAAACCAATAGCAACCAAGGAAGGTTAGTGACATTAAAGATTTTTGCTTAATAATTATGTCAGTCTGTTCAAACAATAATTATGCTTCTGCCTTTACACAAGTGTGTGGCTATTGGCAATTTTTTAAATTCAGTAGAATAGTTTAATGTACCTATTATATGTCTTTATAACAATCCACATCCTGATGTCATGATACAAATCAAATACCTGGCCTTTTCCTGGCCTAGCTACGGGTCCGTCAAACGAACACATTCGCAATGCAAATTGTAAAAAAAAATCCCGATTTGACAAAATCCCAATTTGGAATTTATTAATTTTTAGCTCACCTGATTGCTCAGGTGAGCTTTTAGGATCGGTCTTTGTCCGTCGTCCGTCCGTCCTTCTGTCGTCCACATTGGTTTGTTAAAACCCTAGAGGCCACATTTCTTGTCCGATCTTCATGAAACTTGGTCAGAAGATTTGTCCCACTGATACCTCGAGCAAGTTCGAAACTGGGTCATGCTTTGTCAAAAACTAGGTCACTAGGTCAAAAAAGGAAAAACCTTGTTAACACTGTAGAAGTCACATTTCATGCCCAATCTTCATGTAACTTTGTCAAAATGTTTGTCTTAATAATATGTTGGTTGAGTTCAAAAGTGGTTCCGGTCCGTTGAAAAACATGGTCGCCAGTGGGCGGGGCAGTTTTCCTTATTTGGCTATAGAGAAACCTTGTAAACACTCTAGAGGCCACATTTCTTGTCCGATCTTCATGAAACTTGGTCAGAAGATTTGTCCCAATGATACCTCGATCGAGTTCGAAACTGGGTCATGCTG
>VMBQ01005685.1:40681-62008 GCA_007657795.1 Dreissena rostriformis
ACATTAATTTTCGTCTATTTCGTCAGTAGACCGATTGACGAATTTAAGTTCCTAACGAATAATTATGTCCAATGTTTAAACAAAATTAAGACTGAATTACCGTTGACATGAGACATTAAAATCCCCAACGTAATCCACGCATACATACTGTGTCTGTTTCTCAATCAAGTTTAATCCGGTTTTGACACAAAGGGTGTGCATTATACAGTGTATTTAACTGACCCGTGACATTTCCTGTAAATTGCGAATGCAGTAAAGCTGTATCGAATGCGTTGACTTCGTTTAGGTAAAATAGTAATGATAAGCGCTAATTGTTAACAACTTTTTTATCGTTCATGGGTGTGAAGGCGAATCCAACACGCGATAGATCAAAGAAAATAAACGAAATTGAAAGAAGTAAATGGGTATCGATAACTGAATACATACCGCTTTTCTAATGTGCATATATACCCGATAATTTCATAAATTTACAATATCAATTTAACAAAAATTTGGCCATTTATGTACGAGCGAATTTAAATATTTTAGATTGAATGCAATACGATACCAAGCAACGTTGTATTGCATCATACGCAGGCATGCAAAAAGCATGCTTCTCGGGGAATTCTGAAATCCTGGCGAAAATGAAAAGTAAATTTCTTTTAACAATTACCCTGCGTTTGCATATAACTAAATCGTCTGGATTGCTTATTTAATTTCTTTTTGACCGTTACGTTTTTAATTGCATTTTAGCAGAAAGATTTAAATGCATATTGTCCACAAATAACAATAAAATGAAACATGCCTCGTTAAACTTGTCAAAGCTGTCAATGATTCAAAAGATCGATAGCACATACATGGTAATAGTATAACCGGTAGTCGCTAACGGTTATCCAGTCCCACTAATCCGCTAATCATTACAATGAACTATTTTATGGCATACAATAACAATGGCCGGTAATTATCTCCTGATAACAAAAGACAAGTTAATTGACATGTGATAATCAGGGCCCAACTCCTGCGAGTGACTCCCAAGTTATCCCCCCTCTTTCAACCATGATTTATCGCAACCTCGATTTTGAGCGAAAAAGTATTTTAAAAAAATCGGAAAATGACAGACGCATTTTTGTATTTTTTTTTTCAAAAATCAGAAATTGACGAATTTAAGTGCTGACGAAATAGTCATTTTTTGAAAAATGACGAAATTTCGTGCTGACGAAAATAAATGGTTTCACAGTATGTTAAATTAGTTTTTACCAAATCAGTGGACTT
This sequence comes from Dreissena rostriformis, assembly GCA_007657795.1. NCBI lineage: Eukaryota > Metazoa > Mollusca > Bivalvia > Myida > Dreissenidae > Dreissena > Dreissena rostriformis. The sequence continues at coordinate 41,933 of VMBQ01005685.1, forward strand.
TTCGCGCAAAAATATCCCAATCCCGATATTATATTTTTCCGAAAATGGACAGGAAAAGGCCTGAATACTCATTCTTGTGTTTTTATTGGTCTGCATGGTTGGGTTTAGGTTTACAATGAAAGCTCAATGACGGCTTAAAGTTCGCATAACTATGGATTCATATTTGGTCAAAGTTCATGTTTATATGCGTTCATATTTGGTCAAAGTTAACGTAAATATGAATTTATGTTGGCACTTACTTCAAATAAATTTTAGCATTAGAGTCCATATTATCTCTAAGTTGACATATCGTCCATGTTGGCTTAATGTTTACATCAATATAGTGCATGATAATGTGGCTGGTACAAAGCTTTTTTTCAGTCCTTTATATAAAATACACTGTACTAGAAAGGTATGTTGCTAAGCTGTCTTTTTTTACATTTCAGAGCTTACTAGGTTTTTAGGTATTTTTCCTTGAAAAATTCTTACCAAATCTGTGCATTATTCCCTTACTGTTATTTTAACTCCCTTACTGGTATTTTGATTCTCTAATATCCATCCACACTAAACAGGGTATTCTTTTGAGGTACAGGTTATGAAGGCATTTGCAAAAGACACTCTTAATTTAGTGTGGTTGTGTTCATGGTATCTGAAATACAAAAATATTCATTGTTTTTCTTATTTGTAAATGCACATGTAATGGTTCTTTCATTTCTGGAAAAAAAATAGCTTCTGCGTATTGAAGATATATTTTTGCCTCTTAATTATTGTGCTTTGCGTCTTTATTATTTATGATATATCTTTCAAAATATTATTGAAATATATAAAATTGTGGTATCAAGTTACAGTTTTCAAACATTTATAAACAGTTTTTGTGTACTTGTTTTGATTTATAACTGTCAACAAATTTGGTAAAACAAACAAACAAAGGTTCCTCATGCAATTGCATAATATAAGAGCCTTGCTTTGGGAAAACTGGGCTTTATGCATGTTCATAAAGTGTCATTCCAGATTAGCCTGTGCTGTCCACACAGGCTAAGCATGGACAACACTTTCTGCCTACACTGGATTTTTGTTGAAAGAGATCTCTTTTAAATGAAAAATTCCATAAAAGCATAAATTGTCATCCCTGATAAGCTTGTGTGTACTGCACAGAATAATCACGGACGACACTTTACGAACGTGCATCAAGCCCAGTTTTGCCAGAACATGGCTCATATATACATAAATACAACTTTGTCCACATACTGTAATTGCCTTCATTTCAGATCCAGTAGCAGCGCATAACTATGCAGAGGAGGCCGATATCCACACAATCACTGGGGTTCTCAAGTTGTACTTCAGGGAGCTTCCAGAGCCTCTCTTCACTGACTCCTGCTACCAGTCTTTCGTACAAACCAACCGTATGTGTGCCATGTGAACTATTAACTACAGACTTTCAAAATGGCTAAATGCATTGTCAATGAAAGCCTCTCAAGTGGTCAATAACAATTATTTCTAGTAAACAATTCAGTTTATGAACATTAAATTGTTTACTGAAAGAAATTACTAAAGGATATTTATATTTTACTTTTCAATTGATAAAGTGTGGTAACACTTAGTAAACTCTTTTAACTTAAAGACTGCGATTATTGCCAGGGCATCATACACATTAATTAATAAACAATAAGCACAAATGATCTTTGTTACCCATGCAATTTTATAGGCGTGAAATCTCTGTTGATGTTTAGCAAAAAGCGATTTCTTGCAAGTAGTTAAACTCGACTTTTGTTCCACATAATGTAATTCTAAAACTACTATATTTGTTTTGAAATACACACTGGTAGTAGACAATTTTATGATTGCTGTATAACCAGCTTAAAATTTAATTTACCTTGGCAGCCAAATTTAACTTAAAAGATTGGAATTCAAATTTTGAGAATTACATTTTGTTGGCATGGTGATAGAGTGTTTTGTGCTATTAGAAAATAGTGGTAACTGAGCATAGTGATGACATGCATCATTCTGTCTTTCAGAGCTTCAGAACGAGGAGACCAAAGAGAAGTGCATGTTGGAGCTGATGCACGGGCTGCCAGACGCCAACTACTATACCATAGTCTGCATGCTGGAGCACCTGGTACGTGTGGCAAAGCGGAGCGCGGAAAACAAGATGTCCCTGAGCAATCTGGCCACGATATTTGGCCCCACTCTGATGCACCCTGCGGTTAAGGACACGGACATTGACCCGATGGTTCAGATGGCGCGAGCTGCAAAGGACGCTGGGATGCAGACCGAGATAATCTACTATTTTCTCAAGTTGGCAAATAGCGGCAAGAACTTGCGCAGGTCTGCATCTTGAGTAACGCTATATTCTTTAGGCTTTGAACTTCTGTATGATAAAAGCGTCTGTTGAACATGTCTGTTCAGGTCTTCATGCTGAAAGTTATCTTGATTAATTTGCATCTGCAAGTCACCAAGTTTCGTTGGAATTGTTTGAAGTGTTGTTGTTGTCAGCAAGTGAAAATACATTCTTTGTTCATTTTTATGAGAGTCAGATGTTATATAATTATGTGTCTGTTTGGTGACAATATTGCCAAAACGGAAAATTAAATGGGTATGATTGGAAACGGAAGATCATAGGGAAATCTCTGTTAGAGACTGCAGTAGCATTGTATCATATAGTCAGCAGAATTGTCCTTGAACTTTTGCGAGCATTGAAATATGGACCAATCAGTTAAAGTATTAAGGTCTTCTGCATGTTGACTAACAACATCATGAACATGAACATGTATGTCTTGGAGAGCTTTGGCGAGATGCAATTGTGAACGTTCATACACTTATACACAACTAGCATGACCAAGCATATGTTCAATCATCATTTGTATAATTTATATATGTTCTTCCTGATGTGCTATGTTGAAGTCAAGATAATGAATGTTGTTTGTGAATATATGTCTGTGTTATATCGTATCTCTTTGAAATTTTACGAAACTGGGGTTAATTTGTTTCCCTTATATGTATATAGTGAACGTTCTCCTCTAAAACTGCTAGGCAAAGAGTTATAGTATTTGAAATACAGCGGTCCTTTACAATGTATTTGCAAATCATGCTCCTGGGGTCAAAGTTGTCCTCTTTTTTTGGGTAACTTGCTTGCCTTATACTTCCCTTCCCTTTGTACAAATGTTTGGTATATGTCATGTCACACAATATGATTGTCATCTACCAAGTTTGTTCAAATCATATCCTGGGGTCTAAATTTGCATCACCCTGGTTTTTATGAAACACAAAACATGACCACCAGGAGGCTAGACAGTTTTCCTTTTATGGCTTTTTTGTAACCTTGTGAACCGTATTTTTCTTATGCGATGCTAGAATATTAATTTTGTAGTTACATATTTCTTATTGCTGAAAGTGCATGGTGGGTAATTTGCTTTAGACAGCCGCCAAGGTTTTGTTTGACTAGTTGATAGTGTGGTTATTGTATTGTACTTGATTTTGTGATATAAACTCATTGTGTTCAAAGTACATCTAGTGTTCAAAAGCATTATTTGTACACAACTTTGACTTGTTTGTAAATGACATGTAATAATACATACACAACTTGGGAAAATAAACAGAACTTTTTTTTTAATGTTATGTCCCAATAACTTTAAAAATACATATTCTTTCTTTAATGTCCCTGTCCACCGAAGATAATTCAATACATGCTGATATGATAAGTTCTTATTAATGAAAATTAGGTTTAGTTCACTATAACAGTATTCCATTTGTAAAAAGTATATGTAAATATCTTTATGCATGAAAGCTCTTGGTACAAATAGAATGTTAGAATGTATACTTTACTGTTCACTTGGTACAAAATTAAGTGTAATTTTCTCAGTCCAGATTCATCGCAAGCTACGGCGTGTATAGAAGCAATACTTCAAATAATAACAAAATCTTTTTGTTTGATTTGAATGATTTTTTTTTTGTATTTTGGTAGATAAAATGTGCTTTAGAAACTATTGGCATGAATAAAAAAAAAATGTGTTAGTAGCCCATGACTTAGAATGCTTAGAATTTAGTCAGTTTTGTATTAGTTCTATAAGTTTCATGTCTCATGTATAGATTGTATACTTGTTTGAACAAAATACCTTTTTTTTTTTTAAATAATCCAGCTGTTTCTGAAACTTTTTCATGTATGTGAAACTTTTTCATGTATGAAATATTCTTGTCAAAACAGCATACAAAAATAGTTTAATTATTTGAAAAAACTTTCAAAAACTGCTCTTTCTGCAGTGGACCAAGATTGTTTACTCCAAACATATTTTTCGCCTTCTTTTCATAAATGGCTCTTGACTTAAGTAAAGTTCTTGCAAAATGGTGACACATTCCTCCATTAGTACCTCTTAATTTTTAATGCATTCACCTGTATATTGCTAACATGACTTTTGGGGAAAATACAAAATGTTCACATTTTCTTACATATTGACAATAGCACATTGCTGTGATTAACTCATGCTGTAAGGTTAAGCTAATGGCAGTTGTATGTGTTATTTATTTTGTAAAAATTTATCACGCATGTGAAATTGCATCTTTATTGTGCCCATTTGTGATTTGTTACAGTTGCCCTATGCGTTAACTTTTCAACCATTGTAATGTTTCATACATAATGACTGTGAACTATCATTCTTTTCTAATAAACAGGAATTCTTGAATACATTTTGTATTAGTTATTGTTGTGTTTATTACATATATTGCTTATTTATTTACTGTGCAGTGTTTTTTTTATGTCCCCCAGTCTATACTGGTGGACATATTGTTTTTGCCCTGTCGGTTGGTTTGTTTGTTGTTTTGCACAAACTTTAACATTGGCCATAACTTTTGCAATATTTAAGATAGCAACTTGATATTTGGCATGCATGTGTATCTCATGGAGCTGCACATTTTGAGTGGTGAAAGGTCAAGGTCAACCTTCAAGGTCAAAGGTCAAATATATGGGTCAAAATCACTCAAATGGGGACATAGTGTTTCACAAACACATCACTTGTTTTTATAAGTTATCGATGGCAATTAATTTATGATGAATTTATAACTATTTGCAATAATCTTGTTTGGAATATAAACGTTTTATGTACCATGAAGCAGTCCTCGTATACAAAGATCCAGCTAATAATAAAGATAATACCATGAGTATTTGTGTGCATTTGTATCATGTAATAGGGGATTCTCTCTATTTGGCATAGAGGGTAGGATTCCGCAGGCCATTTGTAGATTTAATGTCAATTAAAAAATCAGTGAAAAACAGTCAGTTAGATATAGAGAATAACAGGTTACCACCCTATTGTTTTGTTACCGGTATCAGGGCCCTCAATCTATTAAATCTGCCGCCGAAATTCGGCGGCAGTCCCCCACCTGAAAAGTATACTTTTTTCCCCTTTTGAGGGGAAAAATTCCCCCTAAAAAAATAAAATAAAATAAAAATAAAAAAGTTTTTTTTTTTTTTTTTTTTTTTTAATAGAAAGATGTGTCTCATGATTATTATATCTCAATTCTATTNAAAAAAAAGTCTTTTAACAATCAAAACTAAATATATTTATAATACTCTTTGAAATAATATTTGCATAACTCAGTTTTAAGGACAGAATTGCATTCTTTAATGCTTTATTATGAAGACGGTAGATCTCTTATCATTATTGATAATCTTTTAGTATAAAGTAGATGAACACATGTATTTAACAGCAATGTGAAAGCTAAAAAGGCTGTAGAAGAGGATGAAGAAGATGATGATGATGATGAGGAGGATGAAGAAGAAGAGGAGGAAGAAGAAGATGATGATGATGATGAGGAGGAGGAAACAGATGAGGAAGAAGGAGAAGAAGGACAGACAACAATGGAGATCACAACCACTGTATGATTATTCATTGTTCATATTACTCTTAGGGTTGATACTACTCTCATAGTTTCTTTTGTAGACAGACAGACAGACAGACAGAATAGTTTATTTACGTCTCACTTTTGTACATAAAACACAGTAATGCAGTACAAAATAATTATATATATATGTACAAAACCACTCTAAAAGAGTTACAAGAGACGATGGTTCATAAAAGATCCTGAAGGAAATTCGGTTTAAAATTATTAGTTTTCTTAAAATAAATAAAAATATATATCATCAAACAATATAGTAAGAGGAAATTTCAATTTGTACATTATAAACAGTTTTGTACTTATGAAGTACAAAGCATATTATTATTTGATACGCAATTGACTATGTGTATACATTAAATGGGTTATATATTCATGTGGTTGCGTCGCTTCATTAAAATGTCATGACAGGCTCTGGCAAAGGGTTTAATGATGCGGTCATCTGACAGCAAGAAGTTCATTTTCTCTCTTGGGTTTAAATCGTTGAAATTTGGGTTTACCAAAAGAGCAAATTCTGTGAAAAGAGCAAATTCTGTTAAATTGGATCTTATATTTTCATATAGCGGACACATCATTAGGGCATGTTCTTCACTTTCGACACATGTCTTACAGATAAAACAATATCGTTCATTTTCTGGTACACCTTTATACCCTCCTGTTTCTATCCGAAGAGGTGCAACACCACAACGGAATTTTGCCAAGGCACTACATTGTGCTCGACTTATCGTAGTACACTTGACGTATGGCTCTACAGTGAATTCTGTCTTAAACAGTCTATAGTTCCGAAGTTTATTACCCCCATTTGCGCGTGTTTGGCCATGTTCTTTATTAACAGTGTCTTCCCATTTACGCTTAAATTCGTTCAACATGGCTTGTTGATAGCTATTAATTATCGACTTTTGTTGATCTTTGCTGTATGTGTGTCCATGGCNTCACTTAGTGCGTTTTAAACATTGAGCATGTTGTCTGCTCTCTAATTCAAATAGTTTTCATCTGATCTTTACGAAACTTTCTCAGAAGTTGTATCTAGACAATATCTGTGTCAAGTTCGAATATGGGTCATGCTAGGTTAAAAACTAGGTCACGGGGTCACTACGTGCGTTTTAAACATTGAGCATGTTGTCCGCTCTCTAATTCAAATAGTTTTCATCCGAGCTTTACGAAACTTGGTCAGAAGTTGAATCTAGAAAATATCTAGGTCAAGTTCGAATATGGGTCATGCCGGGTTAAAAACTAGGTCTTATGGTCACTTAGTGTGTTTTAAACATTGAGCATGTTGTCCGCTCTCTAATTCAAATAGTTTTCATCCGAGCTTTACAAAACTTGGTCAGAAAAACAGATTGATTTTGTAACAAGGGGGTTATTGTGATGAACAATCAGTAGCAATGCACAATTTGAGTTGCAGTTGTCTCCCTTTATCAGACTTTTTTATTGAAAACCTGGTTTTGTGACAATTTTGTCCCTTGTTTTTTTATTTGTGTAAAGTCCGATATATTACAAAATAAAAGGGCAGTAACCTGTTTTTATCATACTTCCATTTTTTTAAGAAATAACAAAATGTTACTACTACAGCGCTGCATTTTTAGCAGCATTTATACATGTGTTGTATGACGTTTGTTGTGTTAATCATGACGTCATGAGCACTTGCGCTTTATATTTGAAAATTAAGCTTTTAGCTCACCTGAGCACATAGTGCTCCTGGAGAGCTTTTAGGATACCGTGTTATCAGTCGTCCGTGTGTGACGTGCATGATGTGTATGATGTGCGTGAAGTTTGTTCCAATAATTCCAGTTGAGAAAAAAAATTGCCCTGCCGTGGGGGCTATTATTTTTTCTTATATGTATATAGTGAAATATTTCCTAAAACTGCCATGCCATGAGGTTTGGTATTTGGCATGAAACAACGTACATTGTTTCTCGATCAAGCTGTTTCCCATGTATGTATATAGTGAACACTCTTCAAGTCTTCCGTGAAACCGCATGGTCCAGAGGTTTTTTATTTGGCATGTAACATCTTACAATAGTCCTGTATTAATTTGTTCCAATCAATAAGGATTCATGTCCCCACACTAAAAACTGTAATGCCTTTGTGGTCAAATGATATATAGACTTATATTGTAAATAAATTTCAAAAACTTTCTCTGACACCAAATCAGGGTTTCAATATTTGGTGTCTAACATTGTCTCAATCCAAATCAAATTTGTTTCATACAGATTAAAATCCCTAGAAAAAAAGTCTGCACATGATAGTTTTTACCTTGATGTCTCAGGTGAGCGACCTAGGGTATTGAGGCCCTCTTGTTTGCTTTTTGTTGCTTCTTGTGTTACACATATATTACATTTTGTAATCAAATTGTTTGTTTTGTTTAATAAGTTCTGTTTTAACCAAAAATGATGACTTAATAGTGGATTCCGAGGAATATTGACTAATATAAATCATAAAATGCCTACTAACTTGATATATAACAATATATCAGGCACATATGTATCAAGACGATAAAATCATAGTAGTATGATCAGTAATCTTTACTCTGTGAGCAACTGATTATGTTCTGAGATATTAACCCCTTAGCTTATTTATATTATGTAGAAGCTAAACTCCTGTTTGGTATGAAATCATTGATGGTTTATATCCAATTATATATTAACAGATTCAATATCAATTTTGTAACATACTTGCCATTTTTATATTGTACTTTTCAATGGTTTTTGTCTTTTTATAAGCTTACATGTACATTAAACAAATAAGGATAATTATGTGTATATAGTAATATGATTTTGTTTGCATTTAAATAAAAGGCATTTTAGCTGAGCATGCTGTTATGCTTGGCACTGATTGCACATGTTAATCTACACAAGTTAAACTATTGAGACATTTTATTTGACGCTGTTTCTGGACCTGAATTATGGGGATTTTTGTTACATAAGAACTAAAACAATTCTGCTCTGAATTGTTTGTTGAAGAACAAGTCAGAAAACTTAGCATCTATTGTTGCAAGTATAACACTGTGTAATTCTAAAATCTTTGTTACTGTTAACATGCATTATTATTATTGAAATAAAGAGTAATGTAAATGGTTTACTATTTTTGTTCTTGCATTGAAAGGCCTGTTCAGTGTTTATAGATTTATGATAGTTTTTTATGTTCCCTAATTGAAATTTTTTAAACAATCTATAAATTATGTGCAACATAGGCAGCAAGGCAACTCCCCACAGTGATCATTTGTGGCAAGTTATTGTTAAATAAATTGCCTCGTGAACAATGAAGTTACTGTCCAGACTAGCTTTAATAAGCCCATATTTGAAATGATGTTGCAGTATGGACAAGCTGTATGATACCCATCTGTAACATGCATATGTGACCTTGACCTTTGAGCTAGGGACACCAGTGTTTTGTGCATTACACAGTATTATATATATATTCTATACATGTAACAGTAACCTTCACCCAATTAGCCCCTTATACAATCCCAAGTTAGGTATCCATGCAAGATTGCTATATCCAAAGTTTCATAAAGATTGGTCAATGCAAACTAAATTTATTGACCAGAGACCACCTGTTTGAAACTACCCTTCTGCCCACCAGACCCCAATGTAACTACCATGACTTTCAGTTTTCGTTGCAATAGCAATAAATCACAATATCGGTGCATTTTAGCAAAAACATCACACCAAATATGATACATTTTGAGTGGCATGAAAATCATTTAAATCTAAAGGGCACAGGAGATAGAGGACAGATATGAAGATACAGGCTTAAACATTCAACCTTCAAGTGTGACCTTGACCTTGAATTCACTTGACAGGGCAATCCCTTCAAGAGTGACCTTGACCTAAATTTAACTTGACTGGGTAATCCCTTCAAATGTTACCTTGATATAATTTTACTGGGGATTCCCTTCTGCAAAAGATCTCAATGAGTAAAATATCAGAACCAAGTTTCATAAGCCGATATATAACGGATGCTCTAACATCTGACCGGACAGACGAAGGAAAGTCCTTCACCCCCTCATCTTCATCACTATAGAAATAACTAGAGCTTTGTCACAGACGTGATGAAAACCCCCACATGCCGCATTGACACAGAATATTTTGCATGTTGTCTTCATAAAAAACAGCGGACACCAATGCTAAATGTTTAAAACGCACTTAGTGACCTGTGACCTAGTTTTTGACCCGGCATGGCCCATGTTCAAACTTGGTCTACACATCATCAAGATACAACTTCTGACCAAGTTTGGTGAAGATCGGATGAAACTACTTGAATTAGATAGGCTCTAGTGTTTTTCCCAGGAGGGCAAAGGGGCATGGTGCAGTAAAATCAAAAGGGGCATTTTAACGCGCGGTTTATAAAAAAAGGGCAGACATGCGCGTGGTGCCTTTTTAGCTATGAAAGTACTGTTATAGATAATTACTTATCAATGATAACTGCTATGGGTATACTTGAATAGGTTATTTTTACTTATCAATTCTAATGTGATTACAACATTTATCATTAAGTTGAAGAGATGCATATCTATATATATAGATTTTATCTACTCGATATATATAGTCGAATAGACGTTGACGTCTCTGGAGTAAATCAAGCACAGTCGGAGCGTCACAGACAATCATGGACGCTGATTTTGCGGTCAAGTTAGGTCATAAGGCAATAAAGATGTTATCGATAAGGGCGCATGGCTATTTTTGCCTTTGAAAATGGCAGAGTGGCGATCCGGGAGGGCAGCGTGGCACATCGCCACGCTAAAAGGGCCTGGGAAAAACACTCAGAGCGGACACCATGCTGAATGTGTAAAACATACTACCTAAGTGACCCCGTGACCTTGTTTTTGATCTGGCATGGTCCATGTTCGATCTTGGCATTAAGATCATCTAGATAAAATTTCTGAGCAAGTTTGGTGAAGATCGAATGAAAAGTACTTAATTGAGAGCGGACACCATGCTGAATGTTAAAAAAAGCACTAAGTGACCCCATGACCTAGTTTTTGACCCGGCATGACCCATATTAAAACTTGACCCAGACATCATCTAGATACAAATTCTGAGCAAGTTTGGTGAACATTGGATTATTACTTGAATAAGAGAGCGGACACCATGCTGAATGTTAAAAACGCACAAGGTGACTCCATGACCTAGTTTTTGACCTGGCATGTCCCATATTCGTCCTTGACCTAGACATCATCTAGATACAACTTCTGACCAAGTTTGGTGAAGATCGGATGAAAACAACTTGAATTAGATAGCGGACACTTAATACGGACCGACAGACCGACAGACAGACAAGTTCACTCCTATATACCCCCTAAACTTTGTTTGTGGGGGTATAATAAAACATTTATCATTCTTTCATTATTTATCTGCCTTACTTTAAGTTAGTTTGTATCATTTATTGGCACTAACCATAATCAGTCATGAAACAATTATTTCAGCATTATTAGTAAAATGGACACAACACTTTATCAATCAAACACTGGGTATGTTTTGTTATCATCTAATTTATTATAAATCACAAACATAACATAATGATCTATTTATGCATATATTATGCCATTTAAAAACTGATGTGATTAAATGCGCTGAGTAAATGCCATTATACATTTATCAGAATTATTGTTAATATTGTTTAATTTACGCTATAATATAATCCATATTGATCTTAACACTAAATAATCTAACATAAAAATATGGATCATGCAATAATTAACCCTAATCCACATTATATTATATTATATAACAATTTGATAGCATAGCAATCAAGTTTTAAGTAAATGATATAAAATTTACAGAATTCAATACTGTGTATACTGAAGCCACGTGATGTGTTTAGTTAAGGAACTTAAATCACCTCTTTTCATTGGAACACTGAAGAGTTAAATTGACTACTGAATGAAAACAGTTTCAACACACATGAGCTATTTGATTAAATGTATTATGCCTTTACAACAAAATAAACGCAACACAATTTAAATAGTAGATATTTCCTTAGTAAGAGGCCAAGTCTAGGAAGGTACCCTAGCAACCCTGATTTGTTCATATTTGTTCAGGCATCATTTTGGTAGGAAACGCTAAACTTTTGTTACAATTTTGATATAAATCATTTAATAAATCATCTTTTTGACTAATCAACACCAACTTAGTGTTTGAATATTTTCATAAAAATTGGCATTTATACAACATGACCCATGTGCAGCAAATTTTATTAATTGTTTTTTTTTCCACGCAAGTTTAAAAATCACATGTGTTGAAAACACTAATAACATCTAAGTGATATAATTTTCTTAATAAAGATAAATAAGTCAAGTTTTATCAGAATATGTCATAATTTCCTAAATAATGGGGTGCCTGAATCGATAGACATGGATGAAACTATACAAAAGAAGGATACATCAAATCAAGATACCAAATTGTGACGGAAGATATCAAATGACTAGGAATGAAAAGCAAACAGAAATATCACAAACACAGTCAAGCCTTGAGGATCTTACATCTTTCTGATCGTTCATTCTTAACATCCTGGTTAGACAGCAAACATGCTGATAAAGGACAGGAAACTCATTGAAACAATTAATAGGCTTGAAAATTACAATTACAAATAGATCATGTATTGAGAAGATACATATTTTTTTAAACTGGACAGAGAAAACACAGAGAACTTCAGTACACATTCATTCTATAACACAATAGAGTAAGTAACACAAGAAAGTTACTATTTTTTACTTTTAAATCTACTAAAATATACTGTACTACATGTAGTCAACAAATACTTTTCCAGTCTTGACTCAACAAAATTAAACTCAATATGAGTTAACATTCAAATCACATTTCACAAGCTAGACACCTAACCCGGCTTACCTCTACAGTAAGGTTTCATCATTCATCATCAGTTGATCTCTGTTTGCTTATTTGTCAAGAGAATATATTAAAATACCTTTTGGCAACCATTATCTAGTTCAATTCTAACTGATTTGATTAATGCATATGAACTTCAAGCTCAATTTTAAGTACAATACACAAACGTTAATTGGTAAACATTGGAGTTGATTTGGAAACAAAAGCTCTTGTTGTTATCTGAATATTCCAGCGTTAAGTAACTTGATAGTGCAAATGAGGCTACAGATAATTTATCCTTGACAAGGTGGAAATAAAAAATCTTTAGGACAGGGCCAGTTTTAAAAGTAATAAATATTTACAGATACTCTGAAACATGACAAGGAACTCAAACAAAAATTAATTAAAAAAAAAAGCTAAGTATAATAAAAATATATATGAGGCTCGCTCTAGGAAAATGGGGCTCAATGCTCGCGTGACTCACAGAATTGCTGATGAGAGTCTGTTGTTTATTTGTCAAAAACTTCAACCAGAAATTTTTGAGATATAATAAAATAAACCTTTGACCTAGTGTCCTGAAAATAAATAGGGGTCATCTGCCGGTCATGACCAATGTCCCTATGAAGTTTCGTGATCCCAGGCCTTAGCGTTCTTGAGTTATCCGGAAACCATTTTACTGCTCCAGGTCACTGTGACCTTGACCTTTGACCTAGTGACCTGAAAATCAATAGGGGTCATCTGCCAGTCATGACCAATGTCCATATGAAGTTTCGTGATCCCAGGCTTAAGCGTTCTTGAGTTTTCATCCGGAAACCATTTTACTGCTTCAGGTCACTGTGACCTTGACCTTTGACCTAGTGACCTGAAAATCAATAGGGGTCATCTGCCGGTCATGACCAATGTCCCTATGAAGTTTTGTGATCCCAGGCCTAAGCGTTCTTGAGTTATCATCCGGAAACCATTTTACTGCTTCAGGTCACTGTGACCTTGACCTTTGACCTAGTGACCTGAAAATCAATAGGGGTCATCTGCCGGTCATGACCAATGTCCCTATGAAGTTTCGTGATCCCAGGCCTAAGCGTTCTTGAGTTATCATCCGGAAACCATTTTACTGCTTCAGGTCACTGTGACCTTGACCTTTGACCTAGTGACCTGAAAATCAATAGGGGTCATCTGCCGGTCATGACCAATGTCCCTATGAAGTTTCGTGATCCCAGGCCTAAGCGTTCTTGAGTTATCATCCGGAAACCATTTTACTGCTTCAGGTCACTGTGACCTTGACCTTTGACCTAGTGACCTGAAAATCAATAGGGGTCATCTGCCGGTCATGACCAATGTCCCTATGAAGTTTCGTGATCCCAGGCCTAAGCGTTCTTGAGTTATCATCCGGAAACCATGTGGTGGGTGGACGGACCGACCGATGGACGGTTGGACCGACATGTGCAAAACAATATACCCCCTCTTCTTCGAAGGGGGGCATAACAAAAAATACCAAAAAAGCGGAAACATTTAACTGTTTTAGAATTAAGAACTGAATTGTTTCCTTATAGACAACTACCTCATGAGACTTGTGTATATTAATTATATGCTTGACAGTAATAATGGAACTAATTCACGGGTGTAATACAGTGTTTTTGAACGCCAGTATGATTATTTCAGTATGCCTCTCATCTGTCGGTTCTGGTCTGTGATCTTTATGTCTGCCCGGCCCACCTGAACGTTGATCCTATCAAGCTGCTCGTTTTGCGTCTGAATTTCATCTCCAAGACCAATAGCAAGTCCTTTCAAACGAGACATTCCGGCTGACATGAGATCTGTAATCACATGATGTTATAAAAACAATGTATACAACAAAACAGACGGAAAATGCTTACAAATAATTATTTCAACCGCTAGTCACAGTTGTAACGAATAAGCTACCTATTCAAAAAATTAAAATTTTATGTAAATGTCTGTTGTTAATATTGAGATATGGGGCAGTTGTCGGCCAACGTTTACCAGAATGTTCCTAGTACAAAAAGGGACTTAATTCTGCTTAATTGTAAGTAATGAAACTTGGTGAGTTATCCATACAATGACCCCTTACTCATGTAAGAAGTTTCAATTTTATAACTGCAGTAGAAACAGTGACATGGATATGCTGCAAGTTTACCTTATCCAGAGCATTATTCAGACCCTACTTTGACATAAGACATGTAGAAATCACAATAGGACTAGTGAAAAATCACTGGAACCAGTCCAACAGGACAAGTGCTTACATATATTATGTTTGTGCCCTGTATAATAATTAAAAATGGGAGGTTCCTTCAGGTATTTTTGATAAAGGATAATACAAAATAACAAGGAACAATCAATGCACATTTAAATATTATCATTTAAAAGTGTAGGGGTACTTTGTCAGACAAGTATGTGTCTACAGCCAGACAAGTATGTGTTTACAGCCAGACAAGTATGTGTCTACAGCCAGACAAGTATGTGCCTACAGTCAGGTAACTATGTGTCTACAGCCATACAACTATGTGTCTACAGCCAGGCAAGTATGTGTCTACAGCCAGACAAGTATGTGTCTACAGCCAGACAAGTATGTGCCTACAGTCAGACAAGTATGTGTCTACAGCCAGACAAGTATGTGTCTACAGCCAGACAAGTATGTGTCTACAGCCAGACAAGTATGTGTCTACAGCCAGACAAGTATGTGTCTACAGCCAGACAAGTATGTGTCTACAGCCAGACAAGTATGTGTCTACAGCCAGACAAGTATGTGTCTACAGCCAGACAAGTATGTGTCTACAGCCAGACAAGTATGTGTCTACAGCCAGACAAGTATGTGTCTACAGCCAGACAAGTATGTGTCTACAGCCAGACAAGTATGTGTCTACAGCCAGACAAGTATGTGTCTACAGCCAGACAAGTATGTGTCTACAGCCAGACAAGTATGTGTCTACAGCCAGACAAGTATGTGTCTACAGCCAGACAAGTATGTGTCTACAGCCAGACAAGTATGTGTCTACAGCCAGACAAGTATGTGTCTACAGCCAGACAAGTATGTGTCTACAGCCAGACAAGTATGTGTCTACAGCCAGACAAGTATGTGTCTACAGCCAGACAAGTATGTGTCTACAGCCAGACAAGTATGTGTCTACAGCCAGACAAGTATGTGTCTACAGCCAGACAAGTATGTGTCTACAGCCAGACAAGTATGTGTCTACAGCCAGACAAGTATGTGTCTACAGCCAGACAAGTATGTGTCTACAGCCAGACAAGTATGTGTCTACAGCCAGACAAGTATGTGTCTACAGCCAGACAAGTATGTGTCTACAGCCAGACAAGTATGTGTCTACAGCCAGACAAGTATGTGTCTACAGCCAGACAAGTATGTGTCTACAGCCAGACAAGTATGTGTCTACAGCCAGACAAGTATGTGTCTACAGCCAGACAAGTATGTGTCTACAGCCAGACAAGTATGTGTCTACAGCCAGACAAGTATGTGTCTACAGCCAGACAAGTATGTGTCTACAGCCAGACAAGTATGTGTCTACAGCCAGACAAGTATGTGTCTACAGCCAGACAAGTATGTGTCTACAGCCAGACAAGTATGTGTCTACAGCCAGACAAGTATGTGTCTACAGCCAGACAAGTATGTGTCTACAGCCAGACAAGTATGTGTCTACAGCCAGACAAGTATGTGTCTACAGCCAGACAAGTATGTGTCTACAGCCAGACAAGTATGTGTCTACAGCCAGACAAGTATGTGTCTACAGCCAGACAAGTATGTGTCTACAGCCAGACAAGTATGTGTCTACAGCCAGACAAGTATGTGTCTACAGCCAGACAAGTATGTGTCTACAGCCAGACAAGTATGTGTCTACAGCCAGACAAGTATGTGTCTACAGCCAGACAAGTATGTGTCTACAGCCAGACAAGTATGTGTCTACAGCCAGACAAGTATGTGTCTACAGCCAGACAAGTATGTGTCTACAGCCAGACAAGTATGTGTCTACAGCCAGACAAGTATGTGTCTACAGCCAGACAAGTATGTGTCTACAGCCAGACAAGTATGTGTCTACAGCCAGACAAGTATGTGTCTACAGCCAGACAAGTATGTGTCTACAGCCAGACAAGTATGTGTCTACAGCCAGACAAGTATGTGTCTACAGCCAGACAAGTATGTGTCTACAGCCAGACAAGTATGTGTCTACAGCCAGACAAGTATGTGTCTACAGCCAGACAAGTATGTGTCTACAGCCAGACAAGTATGTGTCTACAGCCAGACAAGTATGTGTCTACAGCCAGACAAGTATGTGTCTACAGCCAGACAAGTATGTGTCTACAACCAGACAAGCACAGCGCAACAAACACACCGAAGGGCAGACCACCATGGTAAATCCAGTATGTCCAACTCTACTTAGTTGCTGGGTTATAAGTTGCTGTGTCATAAGTTCAAATCAAAGTGTTCTTTTTCTTGTATCATTGTTATTGAAAACAATGAAGCTTCACGTGCACCTTGGCTAAAATAAACAGCTTTGAAACAAAGTTTGCATAGTTGTATGTTCAAAACTTCTTTACTTCCCAGGGGTCTCGCGAGTGGGCAAAGTGGGGATTTCTTCCCCCAGGGAATATTAACTTCGCACATTAATTTTAAGAAGGCGAAGTGACTTCACCTCCTTTTAATGATCTACTATGTGCCAGACATTAACCAATTAAAATCAATTTGATGTGGAGAATTGCTGGACACAGGAGGATTCTCAGCCATAAATGCCCCATTTACAGGTGTGCAAAGTTGAACATTGAAATAACAGTCTGGAGCTATTAGACTTCTTGAAATTGTCCATAGATAATGCCTTGATTAATTGCCTTGTGCTGGCTACCAATAACTATGCTTAAGCAAAGTTAAATGGCCCATTTAAACAATACTCAAGGATGATCAAATGGGAAGAGGTTACCTAGCATTGGCAATAAATATTGGACTCGTTTACAGGTCAGATACGGAATCTCTGCTGTAAAAAGAGATTTTTTATTTTTTTTCAATTTTAAACAAATGTTTGTTACAAAATATAATTTTGATTTAATGTAAAATGTCACTTCTCCCTAAAAATTGAACCTAGGCTGAGCCCTGATCTATCTTTTGAAGCAAAATTTACGTAAAACTAAGGTATATGACGCAAATATACGATTTTTCCCAAAGATTATTTTGTCTTTAGGGAGAAAGTGACTTCTCCCTAAATTTTGAGCCTAGCTATCCCCTGCTTCCTACTGGCAGTTAATTTTTTCATTATATGTATGAGGGCAATAAAGAGTCTTAAAGAAAAAACATTCATTTACTTGTTGCTCATATTTATAGTTTTATTATACATGTGTAGCTCAGAAAAAGATTTTTACCAAGATTTTCATTTACACGTTCTTCCCGTTTACTGTTGGTGACTGGTTTAAAATACTGCTGGGCTTGTGGATTTCTTGCACCCTTCATGAACTTCGAGTCTAAATCTTCCTCTTCATAGAATCCCTGCCCATCATCTGTTTGGAATCGCTCTCTTGGGTGAGGTCGTGATTTATTCTGCTCTTCAATAGTTTTTTCCAACTTACTTGGCCCTTGCACAGCAGGTTTAGGATCTGACGGCTCTTTATCTTTGTCACCATTCCACCAGTTTTTTATACCACCAAATATGCTTTTAATATTGGTGAGATTTTTCTGCGTCTGTTTGAGATCTTGATTTATTTTTCCTGTTTTAGTTTCAATGTTGTTTAGCTGCTCTTTTTGTAGAAGAAGCTCCTTAAAAAATATTAAAATATATGTTTTAGAGATTGCTACATGTGCAAATCAAATTGAATTAATACATTTAGGTTATAACAAGGCTATGGTCCAAGCATTTGCCCTCCGCTGATATTGTCATGGAACATTGCCCTAAACAGTATCAGCAAAAGGCCAATGATTATGCTTGAACAGGACTGCCGCTATGGGTCAGTTGTACACCATGATAACTATGCTGTAACTTTTATCTTGCATACTTTTAATGCAAAGATAGAAGATTAAAAAAAAAGACCACTGTATAATTTAGTAAACAGATCATTATCTATGTGAAAACAAATTAAACATGATCAATGTATCTTAATCTGACAACATATACTGATATTAAAACATGTATTTTGTTAACATTCATTTAGGAAAAATTTGAGATTTAAATATGGGATGGCTTTTTGGGATTTCTTTTTCTTTATTGATATAAAGTTATATTTTAATTTTTTAAACAATGGACTCTGTATATAACTTATTTACTCTAGGCTTTCAGACACTCCTTTTTTTCGGACACCCTCTTTTTAAGCCAAAATAATTGTTTTTTGTGACTCCAATTTTTCGGAAACCCAGATTTTCCCCAATTACAGGGCCAAAAATCATTGACTCTAAATTTTCGGACACTTCCATTTTTGTAAGAAATCCACCTATTTGCCTTTATCCGGTGACACATCCTAAATATGTTTTACAACCTGATATTGGTCATAAAACCTGGCAGATGAATGTGAGAAGTCTAGATAAGATCTGTGGAAATCACAAATTTCCAGATTATTTCATTATTATACTGAGATTTAAAACAGATTTTGGCACACCATCTTAACATTTGGAGTCCTACTCCTATAAATATGAGGTTATATACATTTATACGGTAGATAACGTCTTATTATTTGGACATTTGAATTTGGAGTCCCTGTTGCTGCTGAATTACAGCAAACTTTCACAGATTCACCCCAATGTGTACAGTGAAAGGATTTTGTTTAATGTATCCTTAAATAATAATTCAAATCATCAAATGGTGATTAAATTTGAAACTAATTCAAACCTCAGCCGTTGCAATTCCCACACGTTCTGAGTCATCAATACTGGCCAGTGCTCGTCTGGTGCTTTCAAGCTGCCTTTGCTCAGATTCTTCGATTTCCTGCATCATCCTCTGAATCTGCTCGTCCTGTGACATTTCATCCTTCCTAGGCTGATTCCGACGAACTTTATGATTACCCTCGTCATTTTCGAAAGGATTTGAATTTGTATAAAACGGATTTGACATCTTTATCGTCTATAGTGTGTTTTGCGAAATAACAGAGATGTATTTTTATACGTTGACTCTGGAAATAATTATGAGTGTCTTCCGTGTTTATCATCAATTTAACCCAAAGAAAAGAATATTATGTGCAAATCTGAAAGGTTACACCCTACTCAATATAACGATCTTCTGCTTCTGCCTGTTTCTAGCCTCCTTCAACGTTCTGAAGGTTATGCTAGTTTGGGTTTTGCATATGCCAGGGTTCGATTTGTCTAGTTAGGGGTTTCACTCTTTGTCAAAATTGTTGGGTTTAATGTCACTTGTTCGATTTGTCTTTCACAAGAAAACTTCTT
>VMBQ01005686.1:0-63167 GCA_007657795.1 Dreissena rostriformis
ATTTAAATGAATGAGAATTCATCTGTTATAAATACATTTAAATGGACAGATGCATTATTCGAATGAGAATTCATCCGTTATAAATACAATTGTATGAATAAGAATTCATCTGTTATAAATACATTTAAATGAATGAGAATTCATCCGTTATAAATACATTGAAATGAATGAGAATTCATCCGTTATAAATAAATTTAAACGAATGAGAATTCATCCGTTATAAATACATTTAAATGAATGATAATTAAACCGTTATGAATACATTTAAATGATTGAGAATTCATCCGTTATAAATACATTTAAATTAATGAGAATTCATCCATTATAAATACATTTAAATGAATGAGAATTCATCCGTTATAAATACATTTAAATGAATGAGAATTCATCCGTTATGAATACATTTAAATGAATGAGAATTCATCCGTTATAAATACATTTAAATGAATGAGAATTCATCCGTTATAAATACATTTAAATGGACAGATGCATTATTCGAATGAGAATTCATCCGTTATAAATACATTTAAATGGACAGATGCATTATTCGAATGAGAATTCATCCGTTATAAATACATTTAAATGGACAGATGCATTATTCGAATGAGAATTCATCCGTTATAAATACATTTAAATGGACAGATGCATTATTCGAATGAGAATTCATCCGTTATAAATACATTTAAATGGACAGATGCATTATTCGAATGAGAATTCATCCGTTATAAATACATTTAAATGGACAGATGCATTATTCGAATGAGAATTCATCCGTTATAAATACATTTAAATGGACAGATGCATTATTCGAATGAGAATTCATCCGTTATAAATACATTTAAATGGACAGATGCATTATTCGAATGAGAATTCATCCGTTATAAATACATTTAAATGGACAGATGCATTATTCGAATGAGAATTCATCCGTTATAAATACATTTAAATGGACAGATGCATTATTCGAATGAGAATTCATCCGTTATAAATACATTTAAATGGACAGATGCATTATTCGAATGAGAATTCATCCGTTATAAATACATTTAAATGGACAGATGCATTATTCGAATGAGAATTCATCCGTTATAAATACATTTAAATGGACAGATGCATTATTCGAATGAGAATTCATCCGTTATAAATACATTTAAATGGACAGATGCATTATTCGAATGAGAATTCATCCGTTATAAATACATTTAAATGGACAGATGCATTATTCGAATGAGAATTCATCCGTTATAAATACATTTAAATGGACAGATGCATTATTCGAATGAGAATTCATCCGTTATAAATACATTTAAATGGACAGATGCATTATTCGAATGAGAATTCATCCGTTATAAATACATTTAAATGGACAGATGCATTATTCGAATGAGAATTCATCCGTTATAAATACATTTAAATGGACAGATGCATTATTCGAATGAGAATTCATCCGTTATAAATACATTTAAATGGACAGATGCATTATTCGAATGAGAATTCATCCGTTATAAATACATTTAAATGGACAGATGCATTATTCGAATGAGAATTCATCCGTTATAAATACATTTAAATGGACAGATGCATTATTCGAATGAGAATTCATCCGTTATAAATACATTTAAATGGACAGATGCATTATTCGAATGAGAATTCATCCGTTATAAATACATTTAAATGGACAGATGCATTATTCGAATGAGAATTCATCCGTTATAAATACATTTAAATGGACAGATGCATTATTCGAATGAGAATTCATCCGTTATAAATACATTTAAATGGACAGATGCATTATTCGAATGAGAATTCATCCGTTATAAATACATTTAAATGGACAGATGCATTATTCGAATGAGAATTCATCCGTTATAAATACATTTAAATGGACAGATGCATTATTCGAATGAGAATTCATCCGTTATAAATACATTTAAATGAGCTGCACTCTGGAAAATGGGGCTAACTGTATATTGTAAAGTGTCGTCCCAGACTAGACTGGGCTAACTGTATATTGTAAAGTGTCGTCCCAGACTAGACTGGGCTAACTGTATATTGTAAAGTGTCGTCCCAGACTAGACTGGGCTAACTGTATATTGTAAAGTGTCGTCCCAGACTAGACTGGGCTAACTGTATATTGTAAAGTGTCGTCCCAGACTAGACTGCGCTAACTGTATATTGTTAAGGGTCGTCCCAGACTAGACTGGGCTAACTGTATATTGTTAAGTGTCGTCCCAGACTAGACTGTGCTAACTGTATATTGTAAAGTGTCGTCCCAGACTAGACTGCGCTAACTGTATATTGTAAAGTGACGTCCCAGACTAGACTGGGCTAACTGTATATTGTAAAGTGTCGTCCCAGACTAGACTGCGCTAACTGTATATTGTAAAGTGTCGTCAAATGCAAAATGTAACAAAGTAAAGTACAGAATTATGAAACTAAGAAAACACACTTACTTAAAAAAGCAAGTTCCTAGTTTTGTGCAGAATAAATAACCACTGAATTTTGAAGTAAAGAACCGAATAACTGAAACATTTTAAGTTTAAAACATGCTACTGAAACATACAATCTCAAACTAATTGACTGCAATATGTGATTGTCTTTCAAGCTTAACTGTTAAAATCATTTCATACTTATTTATATCACAACAGTCTTGGTTTTCATGGTGCATATTATCAATTTGTAAATTTCTTTTCTTCCCATGCAGCTGTACGCGAAGGTATTTTAAATGTGTATGTAAAATGGTTCACCACAGAAATAACTCACAAACTTATATTGCTATCCATACAAAAATGAGAAATAGGCAAAGACAAGACAGAGAATTGTGTGGGGTCTCATTCGGATCAGTCCTATACGTTCTATATTGAAAAAAAACACACACACTGAGTTTTGCTTTATCTGCAAAATGCGAGCTTGCCTGTTCAAAACTGTCAAACTTGATACTTTTTGGACCATCCAATTAGTGGACTCACTGAGAAACCAGACGATAATCTTGTATGAAGACGAATGGTTCATTCCTCAGTCTAAGCCGTTATTGATAGAAGTTTTGATGCATAAAGCTGTGACACATAACAACATGAAAGTGTTATATTGACCTGCTCTTTCATAAACTGCGCATATAAACTAAAACTGTGTATCTTTGATTTTGTCAGTAAATACTTTAATCAAACGAGCACAGGCTTTAATTAATTTCATTAAGAACAATCACAGACAATTCATTGAGATATCTAAGTGCGTACAAGATTTCAATAAAAGTCATCTTAAATCCCACAGGCCTTACATTGCTGCATCGAAAAATGTTGGATATTGGTGATTTATCAGGGATTTCAATTTTCAACAGCGTTCATTAGTACATTCCCTTTGAAAAACTTGTATTGAAAGGACCGAATATAATGCACGTCTGTTAAGCGTCTCGAGGTAAAGACGATATTGTCTGCTTTTCTGTGTGAGAAAATCTGTCCATTGATGTCATCAGAGAGTAGGAGTTGACACCAATGCTATGTGTTATCTATGATTAATATGTAATGTAAAAATGTCTGATGTGGGTCTTTATGGAGTAGAGGAACCGAGGAAAAAATCCAAAGCAAACCTATTTTTTTTTTGCGATCGTGATTTGCAATTCCTGTTTGATATATTTTAGGTTGCATTTTATATGAACACTTATTCTGTGATACCGAACGTTTGTTGTTAAAAGTTTTTACTCGCGCGCCAGCTACACACAAACAACACATTTATAATTCGTATCAAAACTCTAACGTACATGTTAATGGGCTAATTGATGGATTTATTTATATAAATGCCTACTGCGGTTTATTAATTTGATCCAAATGGAAATTTACTGTCATAGAAGCTTTTGGGTTTGTTTTCCATATAAGGAAGTTTCACTTGCTATGTTCTGCAAAACTATTTAGTACATATTAATATAGAAGAACATTTCCTATAAAATATTTGAGAGTTTTGTACGCATTACATATTGTGTAGGTCATAGTTAAGCTTAGTTCAAGGTCGAAATAGTAAGGTTTTATATTACTTATGTTCACAAGAATATGGACACAAAATACAGTTATTGTATTTGAATCAACTGCTTTTAACTCAGTTATAACACATACTTTCTGAATGTTTATAGTAGATTGTTTTTTTTTCTTAATGTTCTATACTGGGAATCATGAAAAAACAGCCATTGTACCATAATGCTTTCAGTGCATATCGAATTCCGACCTCACCTTTGAGAGTTACATATTTGTAGCTCCACTGAATTGACCTCTGGTGTAACCAGACCAGATGGAGTTCAGTGATGGCTACAATCTACATCTGTCACGACGTTTCAACCAAGAACACGAAACGCGATACATCGGAATCCAATTCCCAAAGCAATATATTTATCAAAACATTACATTACCGTTTAGTAATTACTTTTTTCAGAAGAACCTTTAATGCGTATTTATTGACAATTATACTTCACATCCTTCCCGCTGGAGCTAATTAATTTCTATTTATCACACGCGCTCTATATTAAAAAAAATCCTTTTGATATGACATGTAAGCTGATTATATTTAAAACTGGCATCACAATGCGCAATCGTTTTTTGCTCTGGAATTTATAGAGAGCTATACTAGTGCAATTATACTAGGATCCAGCACTTTTTTTGCAATCAGCGCTTGATTAAAAATTAATCTTTACCTTTATATAGTCACATCGTTTTCATGCAGCGGTACATGGTGGTATTTTAAATGTGTGCTGAATGTCAAGCTGTTACCACAGACGTATTTTAGGACCTGATATTATTGCAAAATTTGTGTCAATACAATAATAAGATATAAGCAAACAAAAGACAGACACGTGACGTGTGTGATCTTAATCGGACCAGACGTTTGCGTTCTAAAGCGATAAGGCATAAAACAAACAATGGGGTTTCCCGTATCACTAGAATACAAGCTTGCCTTGCAATACTGTCTGATTTGATACTTTTTAGACACTTGATAGAAGTCACGATGTATAGAGCTGTGATACAGAATTATCTGACATTTCTGCACTGTATTTATATCGAAGAAATTGGGGATCTTTGTAACCGTTTCCTAGCACGTTTTTTTCTAATAATAACACTGCGTTCGTTATCGAAAACTAGAATGCGGATGAAATTGGGGACTGCTAACAAAATGTATACAAGGAAATCAAATAATCTGTACAACGATAAAACATAAATAGATTTTAGATTTTTTTCGGATATTGGTGTTTACTCATGGATTATATTTTCAAAAGCATTCTTAAGTACATTCCTTTTAGAAATAGATATTCCTGCTATGTGCGCAAGCATAAACCGTTAGTAAGCCACTTGACAGATGATATGCAAAAGAAAACATTGTTGTCATTTATAACATGAAATACAATGTTCTCATGACTTTTTACTGATTTGCATTATTTTCGGCATTTCAAACCAGACACTGAAAAAACTGAGGTCATCTCTTGAACGGAGCTTCTCCTGTTCCTCGTTACTTAAGTAACCTATGTCCCGAGGGCGATATGACATAAATCCCGGTAAATTCAATAAAATGTGCAACACTCACACAATCAGCTTAATACTTATGTACAACTCTTTCTAAAGCTTTGAAAAACATTTTAATAAAAACATAATGTGATGTATTTTATCATTTACCTTACGTTCGGTGAAATATTCATTCACCTGAAAAACCGTGGACAAAAACTCCAATCATTAAATTAATCATCCGTTCAAACTCAAATAACCTCTGAATTATTACAAGTTTTTTTTTCTGCAAAGTTAAATAATTATAAAGCATATTATTCGATACCAGTTTCAGTTCTTTTTTGTTTGTGTCGCCATTTTTAATCACACAACATTACTGACAGTTGACAGAAATTAACGGAAAGTTGTATGCCGAAGGCTGAACTGTTATATTTCCCGATCATAAGTCATATGGGTCTCTGCAGAGCCGCGGTCAAAAAGTTAGTTTTTTAACAAAAGGAAATGGTTGCAATTAATTATGTTTAATAGATTGATGATTTTGTGGAGAATGTCGCAGAACACAACAATATCTTGCCTAACTGGGAATAGCATATGAAATTCCCGAGCATGCGTATATAGACGATTACTCAGTGTGCAGACAATTATGTTTGTGTCTAGACATATATGTACCCGAAGTCCAGATTGCAATACGCAAATCAGATGGACAATTTAATATTGTCAAGCCAAAAATGAAATAAGCAATGAATGGTTTGAAAAGATAGGTGTTCCCTTTGGAACTGTTCGAATCAAACTGCACTTTCTGATTAAACCAGAGCAGTCGGAAATCTGTGAATATTTCTTTTTTATTCTATTATTTATGATTTCCCGCGAGGATGTTTAATACAAAGAAAATATAATTAGGTTTCCTTTATCACGTCTTGTTTGTGATGCATTTTGTCTACATTACCTTCATTTATAACTATTTTTTCGAAACGTGACGCATATGATGCATTCGTTAATGTTAATAAATGGTACTATTATCAATCCAATATTTTATCCGTTTTTCATTCTTTTTGTGCAAAAAGCTGGAAAACATGTTTTTCAATCATTCATCGCCGAATCTTAGAGATGTATGACTATGAATAAAACTGACAATACACGTGCATGACAAAAATGTATTTGTTCCAGTTATGCTTTGAAAATGTTTACGTGAATGCGATATTAATAATGATCACTATTAATATATTCATATGTTTTGATAATATTATTATAACAAACTTTAAACGTGTTCCGAAACAAGTCGATTCTTATAAGCGATGGTGGATAATATTTCAGTGCGTCTGCACCCATACCCTCATCATGATTTCCCCCATTGGCAACATAACCTCTCTAATATTAGTTATTTAAGCTACAAAATGATTGTATGTTTTAGGAATTCTCACAAAAGACATTCTAAGAGGCTGCATCTCTGTTTAATTACTATGTCTTCTTTTAAAATGCAATTTAAAACAAAATGCCATATCACATGTTTGTTCTCATGTTTCCACATAGTTGTTTTCTCCACATCAGTAGATGTATCTATCACTGTTAGTTAACAAAATGTATAAAGTCATGACGCCATGGTGGAATTTATGCTGCTGTAAATTTCTAGGGATGTATTCATACTAGTCATTCTTTGTCATGCACATGCTTTGCTTGGTATGTAGCTGCATGGGGCGTCCTTTCGTGAATTCGATGTCACTTATGACTACAAACAAACGGTTATTCTATGCGGATCAATAGGGACATTGATATATATAATAAGAGTAGATAAATTCGAGATACAATATTATAGGTTCAATTCATCATTGATGTTTGTTTTAGTTTTTTTTTATATTAGTATTTCACGTATTTGTGTGTTTTTTGTTGTAATAATCTTTGAATAACCAAACTGTGATAACGAATGTTAACACTTAAAAACAAAATAAAATCTTGTATCATTCTTAAAATCAAATATTACTTTCAAATCTCATTATTCCTATATATACCACAAGAAACCTTTGAACGTGTTTATCAAATAAGTATCGATATGGGCTCAACTGTTCAGATATATTCACACAGTTCGATCAAAGAACAGACACAGTTTGATCTTGATTACTGGTTGTTGGAAGGTCTTGTGCCACAATGCAATACTGTGAAATGCTTAATTCGGAACTATTTTTGCGATTCTGCAGTTATGATAAATTGTTGTTGGCAAGTCATGTGTGTTAATTGTGGCGTGTTCTGAGAAAACTGGGCAAAATGCTTGTGCGTAAATTGTCATCCCATATTAGCCTGTGCAGTCCGCACATGCTAATCAGGGACGACAATTTCCGCTTTTATGGAATTTTTTGTTTAAACGATGTCTCTTCTTAGGGAAAATCCAGTTTAGGCGGAAAGTGTCGTCCCGGATTAGCCTGTGCGGACTGCACAGGCTAATCTGGGATGACACATTACGCACATGCATTTTGCCCAGTTTTCACAGAACACGCCACAATTATGATACTGTGAAATGCTTAACTGTTTAGGGCATTGAATTTAACCATAAGTCCATCGAGGATAAAAGACATGTCTGCGGCAATCAGTAACACTGTGACAGGGTTTCTTTGAGGGAACTTCAAATACGAACAGTTCAATGCTTCCGCCATCTGCGCACTTGTTCAGTGCGCAAGATAGGTGCGCGCCAAATGGAAGGCCCGTTCCAATTGGTCAGGCCTATGTGACGTCAGAATCAAGACCAAGTTGCTTTGACATGAATTTCTCCTATTTGTAAAGTTTGGAAGGATTTAATTCTGTTCGCAAAGCGTTGGTGATGACTTCTAGTATAAAAAAAAGATCTTGATCAACATTCGGAGAGAAAATTAAGATTTAATACGATCACATATTTATTATGATGTGTTCGTAGTTTTTTCTACACTACAAGATTCAATTGACATGCACTTTCTTTTATGCTATTTTGTGAACACATTTTTGTAAACACTCATACGAGTACTAGTTCCGTTACAACCCGTGTTTACATAGTTTTCTCCGGAAATGGATATGCTTTTCTACGTGATTGCCTATTAAGAATAATTTCTCATTTTACATTACAAAGAAGCGATTATTTATGTAAAAGAAAAGTCCGAGGACGTTCCAAATCAGATTTTTATTTTATTTTGTGAAGGCGCCCTGAGCTCATTGTGAGACAGTCTACAGAGCAGACGGGTGTGTATCACGATACTACAGCTTACAGAGATCTAACGTGTCTCTCTTTCTGAACATGTATTACATAATTTACCAAATTGATTGCGCAATCGCAAAACTATAAATTCAATTGTTCGTTATTACATGAATTTTCTATGGAATTCATCATCCAATTGGTTGACCTTATCTGGTTCCAACTTTATCTGACCGCACGGCTAGTGTCATATTCGCACTGTACTGGTATGTGTACAGTGTATCTGCTTACATGGGAAAATTGGTTCTAAATACTCATGTCAGTGCTAAGATACAGTTATATATTTTAGGACTTCGCGTTTGTACTCTCTCATAATTGAATTTAGTTTTTACATAGGTATAATTAAGTATAATCTCTCAAAACTGTTGTTGGGTTACACACTATGACTTTTTTGCTTAACATACTAGCGATACACATATCACAATATGTTTACCAGGTAGAAACGTGTGTTCGGCAATTGATATGCTTAACGAAAACAGCTTTAATTTATAAACAAATTAGACTAGTTTCTATTGTAGAAGTGATTTTTGTACAAAAAGGTTATTTACTTAAGAAATTGCTTTGTTTTTTCTACTTCGAAGGAGTTATAGACTGTGTGTCAGCAAGTTAAGTAGGGTGTGTGTCGCGCTACTTCAGCTGAAAGAGTCATAATTCATCATTCATCATTTATCAACTTAACTGAGAAACGCGATACACAACGAACATGTCAGTGGTATGAACGACTACTGGTTGAAGAGTATTTTCTGAACAGAAACGGAAAATACTACTGTCAACGAGAAAANTGGAAGAGAAAATGTTTGAGATTAATACATTCGTAATACATTCATATGTAGTAATTGTGATAATTTATTTGTTTAAAATATAAAATATCAAATCCAATTTGTTTTCTTATGTCACATTATAAAGCAATAGTTCTTATTTTTGTGTCCACCTTCTGCCCAAAATGATACCAAAAACATTACATAAAAAGGTATACAAAAAGTATTTCATAACCAAGGAAATAAAGTAAAGTACACGTCTCATGCTTTAAAAATAAATCAAAGCACATTCAACGTCTCATAAACAATAATACATCAAAATATATTTTAAAATGCAAAGAGAAAAACGCTTATCATCACAATTTAAACAACGGTTTATGCTTAGTTTGTTTAATAATGAATGTCCAGAAACAATATTTTATAATACGACCATATAAAACACTACTAGACATAAACACGATTAAAGCTGGATCACCGCATGGGATGACCGATTCAATTCAGTTTAAATTAACAGCAAGCTTTTGAATTACTTCAACAACTGTTTTAATCAAACATTTCAAAAGTCTCGCCCGCTTGAAGCTCACTTTCATATTCATGTTTATCGTGGATATGACGTTGACAAATGGTTGAAATTTGCAAGATCATTTGATCATCATTGCAATATATCATCGAAATTGTTATTTAAAGCTTACTATACAAGTTAGAACAACAAAACAATTATAAGATTTTTTTTCTTTTTAAAATTATCATTGAAATATGTCTACATTTTGGATGGTTATTAACGATCAAATATTAAGTATAAAGTAACAAAGCGATTATCAAGTTTGAAAGTTTGATAGTATAATTAAGATAAGGTATGTTAAAGCAGAAAAATGCATACGGTATTTGGGTGCATATTTAGATGAAATACTAAATTTTAAAGAACACATCAAAATTAAGTGCCGTACAGCCATGTACAACTACCTTAAAATCAAAAACATAAGGAAATACTTAACAAAAGAAGAAACAGAAATACTCGTTTTGTCTTTGGTAATATCCCATCTGGATAACTGTAATCTCATCTTGTATGGAACAGCTCAATGCGAAATCAACAAAATGCATCGTATCCAAAACATGTGTGCCAAATTGGTACATAGCCGACAGAAATATGACAGTTCAAAGGATGCTTTGTATGAACTACACTGGCTAACAGTAAAGGCCAGGACAACATTTAAATTTCTGACTTTCATGTATTATTGTTCTGTTGTTCACGCGCCAAAATACCTTACAGAACGTTTAACAGAAAAAGTACCAGCACGTCATTCACGATCTACAGTCTCGTATGANATCAATTTATTTCATAATATTTTATTTTTCATGTGTTTTAATATCGTAGCCTATATTGTTTTATTGCTTAAGTTTCTTAAGCATTTTTTTATTTTTATTTATATCACACATTTTTATAGTATTAATCCTTTAATTAATGCTGCATAAAAGTATCAATCACTCTTATGTTTTAATAAATTGTATGTATATTTATATTTTTTGTACAACGCCATTGAATATAGTTATATTAATAGGCGTTTCATCAAATAAGCAAGTTTTAAGTTTCAAGTTTCAACAATTTCTTAAAACCTTCACTAAATTAACGCATATTTCATCTGAAAAATACTCGCAGACCAGTAGTATCTCCATTATAAATGTAAGGTTACATTGTACTATAAACCAATAATAACATGTCAATTCATTTTTGGAACTGCCGTAGTTTCACAGTTTTAACACTTCATGTCACACAAACGCATTTAGTTATTCATAATTGCGTTCAATTATTCACAAGTGCGTTCATTTTTTCACAACTCTGACACAGTGTGCATTATGAATCACGAGTATTTTGCGAAATGAAGAACAATCTTCGTTTTGATGTGTTTATTTCGAAGACGCAATTCCCATGTAACATTGAAAATCTTTGGCGCATATGATATATACGGATGAAACAGTTTTTCTTTAACAATATTAGCCTTATTTTATACATGCCAGATCTGCTGGTTCCTTAAAATAACTTGGTGTGTTCCGTCGCGAAATTGACCAAAGTTATCTTACGCATATCGGTTTAAACCAGGTCTTGAATAATGATTGACAATTGATATTGGCAAGGACCCATTTTTATCACGTTCTTTCATTTATATCTTACAGACATTTATTAAACGATCTGTGGAATGAATGCTTGCGTCTATATTTTATTTAACAAATTTTTTCAAAAATAAATATATGTAACCTTGGTCCATGTCTTCAAATCGCCGAAATCTAACTGAACTGAGAGGTAATGTCTTATTTGCATTACTTAGAAGCGCGGTTTGGACAATAATCTTTCCCTTGACACAACAATGGACTTTTGTTCTGCTTCGAGAGTATATAGTATATCAGTCTTTATAAATCATATGAGCGATTTATTAAGAGTGCCTTGTAAGTGTGTCTCGTCAAAATTTCACATGTTTGCTTAATTCTTTTAATTAATTCTTGAGTTTAGCAATAGGTCATGATACAATACAATTATCTTTTATTGTAAGTTACAAAACCATTATGACCCAACACTAAAGTGCATTGGAGTCTCTAGTATGTATATTATATTTCAGTAGGCAAAACCAAATTGATCTGATTTTCTGCACATTAACCGCAAATAAAATCGTAAATGAAATCGATATATATATGTGTTTTTGATTGCGCTCGCACCTGTTTATATCGATAAAACATAAGTCTATATATGTTAAGACAAATATAAACTAGAGCTTGCGCGGCAGAGGCCGACGCGTATCCCCATGCCGCATAGATGTTATATTAAAAGGCAATTTGGGTGGGCAAGGCCTATGTTGGTGGGGCCCCGGGGTGGGTAATGTGGGCATGGATGGTCGAGATAGACCGTGTTGTCATAAGGGATGTTCAGTATTAATTCGAAGTCAATTGGTGAATAAATGAAGAAGTTTTTTTAAAACAAAAGATTGGGTGGGCGTGGTATATGTGGGCGGGCGCCCCAGGTTGGTAATGGGGCCAAGGATAGTTGAGATTGACCGTATCGTCATAAGAGAAGTTCAGGATGAATAAGAAGTGGATCGATGTAGAAATGAAGAAGTTATAGTAAAAGGCAATTTTGAGTACGAAAAAAAATGTGGGTACGAACATTTTGGGTACGAAAAAATTGGGCCAAAAAACATTTGGGTGCAAAAAAAATTTGGTAACGAAAACAAATTTGGTACGACAAAAAAATTGGGTACGAAAAAAAATTTGGGTACGAACAAAAATTTGGGTACGAAAAATTTAGGAACGAAAAAAAACTTGGGTACGAAAAAAATGTGGGTACGAAAACAATGTGGGTACGAAAACAAATTTGGGCACGACAAAAAAATTGGTCAAGAAAAAGAAATTGGGTACGAAAAAAAAAAATTGGGTACGAAACAAAATTTAGGTACGAATTTTTTTTTGTGGGTACGGGGAAGTAGTTCCCGTGCAACTCTCGATAAATCTGAAAGAGGACGGGAGCCAAGCTGCCTTTACCTTTATCAATGGCCCTGGGGTGGGTAATGTGGACATGAATGGTCGAGATAGACCGTGTTGTCATAAGAGATGTTCAGTATTAATTTGAAGTAATTTGGTGAATAAATGAAGAAGTTATGTTAGAGCAAAATTGTGGGTGGGCGTGGTGTATGTGGGCGGGGCGCCCCAGGGTTGGTAATAGGGCCCATGCAAAGTTGATATTAACCGTATTGTCATAAGAGATGTCCAGTATCAATTTGAATTAAATCGGTGTAAAAATGAAGAAGTTAATGTAAAATAACCTAAAAACATGATTGAAAATCTCTGACCCGGAACCACCCCAACCCTCATTCTCCACTATCTTCTCCTACACTAGAACCTTGAAAGTTACACACATGGTAGCTATGAGCATATGTGCGACGGTGCACTATTTGGAATATTGATCTGACTCCTGGGTCAAAAGTTATAAGCATGTGCGTCGCATGTTGTTAGTAAAATGATTTCTTTTTACCAATTTTACCCATTTATTTACCCAAAACTTTTGACCCAGGGTTTAGATCAAAATTCAGTCACAGTCACCGTCGCACATATGCTCATAGCTACCATGTGTGTAAGTTTCAAGGTTCTAGTGCTAATAGTGTAGGAGGAAATAGTGGCCAAGACAGACGGACAGAAAGCGAAGATCACTACAATATCCCCGCGCTTTTAAAAGCGTGGGGATAATTATTTATTGTATTTTAACAATCACAAACAATAGTTATTGACAAAAGATTGGATTGATTGTATCAAGATGAAACTATTGGCAATGTATAAAACTTTAAGTGCGTACGGAAGAAACCGTGGATACATATATGCTACAGGACAAAAAGTTTTGTTATACTGCGTTTCTCGCTCGACTCTAATTATATGGACAATTGAATACAACTTATTTAATTTTTTATCTTAATTGGGCTCGCTCTCTGCAATATTTAGGGCGACATTTATCGAACCCCTGGTCAATATGTTTTTGCCCTAGATACTTTTTCTTGGAACGATGCAATATCTAAATGGACAGTTTCACGTTTTTAGGTTTAATAAAGCAGAATTGTAAAGCATGGAATGATTGAATCGATGAATCTGTTAAATTGGTCGGGTATCATGTTTGAGCTGCAGGACATGAAAAATTTCATGTTCCTTTTTAGTGTCGAATAAAACTTTGGTATATGAAAATCTGCTAGCTTTTTTCAAACAATAATATATATGAGAGGAACATTTAACTTTTCACAAACATAGCGCTTTTCAGTACTAGACTAAAACTAAATAGTACAATCCCTGGGGATATTTGTGTGAATTTTTTGTCCAGAGCATTTCTTGGTCGCATTATATAGGGGAATGATTAAAGTTCAATTTTAGTCAGGGTGGACTGTTTAATTCCTGGTCGTTTCCATGGAAACCAAGACGGCGGCCATTAGAATGTCATTTTTAAGGGACCATACCTGTCCAAATCTATAGTTTTATTAGTTCTATATGCCTAAATATTTTGAATAAAATTCCTCTGATGTTGCAAGCACTTATATTTAACTTTCAGATTTACTGTTCATTGAGGTCAAGAAAGGTCATGGTGAAGGTCATCTAAAGGTCAAAATCTAAAAAATGCTACAAAATTGTGGTTTCTACCCAAAACTTATGTTTATTATATAAAAAATTGAATCGATATATGCTCAAACAGTGTTTTTAAACAAAGTGCAGTAAGTTCTGAGATGGACAAAATTTATTTTAAGGTCATAACATAAATAGTCTTCAAATTAGATGTCATTACGTGGCACCATTCAAATACGTAAATGTGTTCAACAGGTTGCTTTATTCAAAACATATGGACTACGTTTTTGCCTTTCACTCCACGATCATTTGTTCTTAAAATAAGGATTTATACATGACATGAATGTTCACTGTTTAAATCAATATACATGTACCGTATATAAATAAAAGCCGTAAGTTATCAATCCAATGCAGCGTTTCGTTTTAATTTGTTTAGCTAAAGAAAAAATATCATGGATCCAACGGTTGACTGAACTAGGGTCTCCCGCGTAGTAACCAGACCTTCTAACCGCGACGACGCTAAACAGCTCGCCTGATTGCGAAACTGTTTGAAATGAAGAGACCTTATTTTACTACACAGCTGAGGAAATTACTTGATTTCGTCATTCAGGTCCAGTTGTTCGTGTCTATTATAATGAGTCAGTGTGTGTTTACGATAGATTATTATAACACAATGTACATAACAGTGTTGGACTATATTACTCGAATGAACCGGTGAGACTGCATTTTCGAATTCTGTAAAATGCCGAATTTACTCGAATAACGCGTTGTTTTGTTAAACAATTGACAGATTAAGAAAATTGTCAGTGAATTGTTTTTTAACTTTTCGAAGGAAATCGATGTTGTATTAAAAAGGTAATTCCTTTGATGAATATGACGTTCCTCTGTTAGTCCATCAAAGAATGTCTATCCACAAAGAATTGCCTGCTTGCAACAAGTGCTTTAAAAATGAAAAAAGATGGATGGCGATAAAGAAATGTATATTTTATTTTGTGTGCAGAATTCTAACTCGTCATGGAAGAAAACAAAACTTGACGAAAATAAACATGGTTATTACACAACTTTGGTGAGCAGAACAAGAACTAGTAGATGTTTGACTTGTCTATGCCAGTTAGTAAAATGTGTGTCAAAAGAAGAGCTGTTAATAGACTAAAATTAACAATATTGGCGGGGTAAATGCTTGACGTAGGGGTACACATTGTGTAAGATCAAAATTGCAGCCTTTTTTGTTTTTGGTATTTTGCAGTGGTGAAAAAAAAATAATAGTTTAAACAAAATCGTCTTTGTTCTACTTGAGTGTATATCATTTGGAATGCTGATTAAATTTGAATCGAGGCATACAGCGATATTTTCTCTTCTGACTCTGCTTTTTCTAGGAATTCTTAAGGACTATTTCGAATAGCGATAACGGGAAAGATCACAATTTTAATATTACTACGCAAGGTTAAATTCAGTTAATGTAATGTATTTTTGCTATTTTTTTTAGCAATACAAAAATCACTATTTGTGTTGCATCAGGAACAAATTAAATATTAAAAATAGGGTAGGATAAATAGAATACTTTGTTAATGTGATTGTGAACTTTAATATATCCAACACGTCTCAGAAAGGCTTACACGGCCTGGCAAGCCTCGCCATGTAAACTTTTCTCCAACTCGTCGGAATTACAAATTAAATTCAAGTACACACTCACACTAACATAGTATTTTCTAATTTCGCGAAAACACGTTACTAGTGTAATGTGTAAGCAATGTCTTTTCCAAGCTATTAAATACGAATGCAAAAATAGTACAGAACAGGAAAAGACAGTTTAGTACATCAAGGGCAAAAACTAAGAAACTGTTATTGAATACATTATTATGTTGTTATGGCCTCTCAATATAATAAACCTAATTACATTTCCAAAAGCAGAACGGAACCGAAGAAACTAATCATCATTACAAATGATTATATTGTAGGGAAAATCCTCTTTGACAAGGATACCGTTCTTCTTAATTGAATATTCAAGTTGTTTATGCTGTGTAATCAATGGAGAGTTAATGTAGGGACTGTTCGTATCGTTGGTTAATTAAACAGAACTTACACACATGTAGTCGTAAACAACGGGGTGTGTTTTATTGATTTCAGTCCTTCCGTGTCTTCGTTACGTCATTCTAAGTTGCGTGTGTTTGTGTGTTTCATTGCTCTAGTAATAATGTGGAAATTATTGGCAAGTGTTACCACCAATTGATTCATTCGCAGAGATATCAACGGGTTTTCCTGTCAATTATACTGAGATTAGCACATTTGACGCAATAAATTGGCATTATTTGCAACTATCTGATACAATTGTAAATTAAAAATCAACGTGATATGTACACTGCGAATAGATGAATTACCTTTGTATTTGTCTACGCCTTCTATAGACAAAAAATCCAGAGAACAATCGGCAATCGGAAAAATGGCAAGCATAGACAAAGTCCGAATGGGTGACCGAATCTGCTTCTGTCGTAGACAGTGATGAAGCGATGGAGTGCTTTTGTGATGACTGATTTGGAAGTGTGCTGATATGTTAAGTAGACTGCGAGTTGACAACGGGGATTTATGACGGAATGTAACAACGAATCTGTCAGGTAAATATGCGTAATGTATAAATAAATTTATAATAATGTTATATACATAATGACATTTGCTTTTGAACGTTTATTTTAAATTGTTTATGCCTTCAAAATAACTCTACAAACGCATCGATCAGTCTCTGCATTTTAAACAAATTTCATATTGGCGATGTATTTCAGTTTTGTGTTGGTCAATCCCTCTAGATTGAAAGAAACTTGTTCTATTATTATAAGAGGACTGTATATGAATATCGTCAAACTGGTATCTGAAATAAACAGTTTAAATTAAAATACTTATATTTTGTAATGCATTTGTTTTTACAATTGCGCATGCCTTCAAAACATGTTTTTACAATCTTAGCGAATTTTAAGGTTAATAGGTGTTGTTTGTTAAACAAAAATCGATAATGCAGTAAATTATATGTATGTATATATTATATGTTTATATACCCTTTGTAGAGATCCTTTCCATGTATTAATAAGATGCCATTTTTTCTGGCAAGTGTAAGCAGTTAACAGAATGACATATAAGACAATACAAGAGAAGACAAATACTGTTTACCAAGTGTACATAAATATTAGTATACCTTTGTTAATCGATAGATAATACAATTTTGATGAATTCAATCATATTAACAAGCCAGAAAGAAGAATGTTAATGTAATATTGTACACCATGTAATACGTACCTAATATACGCATACAGGTTAAGTAATTACAGTTAGGTTATACAATTAAGGAAATTGTATCTAATAAAACACATCTTAAATCTGCGATGGGATTTTATGCTTCATTTACGTATTGTGATGGATAAAAACGATCGTATCAGTTGTATTTGACAATTAGTAAATTTGTCAACAAAGATTTAATGTTATAAAATTGCTTTATACAGTTTTGATTTATAAGGAATCCAAAATATTTTAATATTTTTCCCAATAACCGACCGTATCTTTTTTTATTCCATGTTGATTTTATGATCAGTTTTGTTAAAATTGATAATATTAACTATAACATATTCGAACATGTTTTTCAATCTATCATATTTAATAAATTAACTTTGAATTAACAGAACTAACAAAAGAGAATGCCAAATAGCGATTTGGAATACTTCTATATGCAAGTTCATGAGCTTATTAAATTGGTTGGATTGTAAACAAGCGATTAAAAAAATAGGTTATTGTAAGCAAGTTAAATAAATCAGAAGTTTAGCCGATTAACCTATTCTTATTTTTTTGGCGATTTTGTGGAGACCAGATTTTTTTTCGGAATACATATTGCTAAGATAGAGTTGTGTAAATTTGCACAGAACATCATTGTTGCATAAGTAATACATGTTCAAATTAACACAAAGGTTTTAGACAGTTCACGAGGCCACATGGTTTTATAGGCTTGCATATGAGTAAAAAATAACCATTTTCACGGAACCGCATTGCTGTAAACGTAAAAGATGCATCATACGTTAATCGTTTTGTTTAGTCAGTTCACGAGGCCACATGGATGGTTAAGCTTTGGTTTGAGTCAAAAACAGCCTCACATTTGCCTGGTTATTATATTAGATACTAAGGGACTTAAGTGTTATTATGGTCAAGCCGTCATGCAAATGTGCGCCTTAAAAAGTCAAAGAAATCGTACGCCATTTAATCCGGCCTTAGTGGACGTCATTGCGAAGATTTGTGTGCCCTATAGTCAACAATTATGCAAATACTCACCTAAAAAGTCGGATGAATCATTATGACTTCTGCAACATGTAATGCAGTCTAACTGACGTCAACCCGGCCTTAGTGACGTCATTGCGAAGATTTGTGTGCCATATACACAAGCAATTATGCAAATACGCACCTAAAAAGTCAGAGGAATCATTATGACTTCTGCAACATGTAATGCAGTCTTACTGACGTTATTGCGAAGAGATGAGTGTCTTAAATATAAGCAAATGCAATGTAGTTTTCTTACGTTTAAGTTGTCAAACCAGAAGGTTGCATACACGATGAATACATACAATACTAAGAACCAGGATTTTGATTACGATTAGATTAACATAGGTAGATTTGCTTATAATTGATGATTTTTTTTTCAAATCTTACATGGTGTTAATATCTACGCAAGTAAAAAAAGTATTACAGTTACGTGAAGTGGTATTAAGAACAGTGCTACTTATTTCGGATGTATTCTAACAGTTTAATGTTGACCAGTTCCTTTCCGATAAACGTGATGTTGTCTTCGTAAGTAGACAATATAGGGACATTTAATAGTGTCATTATTTTTGCATGTTGAGAGACATTGTAATATTCCATGGATATTAAAATAAACCTGTTTGCTGAACAAAGCGTCATTTGAAATTGGATATAAACCTGTTATCATGTGTTCCATAATACAATTAATCAGAATAACAGAATGCATTCCTATGACTGATATTTACTGCGGTTTGTTGTAAACGCTTTCGTTTCGCAATTTTACTAAACGAAATTTAACAGATGATATCATTGTCGTAAATAGTTATGATCGTTCTAACCTTTGCACAGACGAACATAAATAAGTAGTCTGATGGCGCTGTGATGGTCTTGCCACTATTCACAATCTCTAAACGTTTTTTTTAATGACTACAAATGCCTGTTATGCTGTAGTTTTAGCTTCCTTTAGCAAATGACATATGTATGTTGAGTCTTCTAAACGATTTATAAAAATCCGCTGAAGAATATTGTCAAATAATAGATATGTAACGCCATTGTATGCTATGTTGCGTTACTATGATAGTAATGGTTTATATGCACCATGACTTTCAAATGGAGGAATACATTTGTATCCACACGTATTGAATTTGTATTTGAGAGACAATTGGGTCTCAATATGTTCAGAGCTCAAAATACCATTAAATGCAATACTGGAGTGACGATTTTTTTTGAAAAATGAAATTCTGTTTAATTATGTCAATTTTATACATAGATATGTTGTTGAAAAAATCGTTCAGGTTATAGATATGGCAAAGAACTTGTTATGCTAAATGTTCGAGTCATATCGTTAGATTTTCGCTATTGTACTTACTACAAACGCGTTTTAGAGGATGATTATCATTTTTTTTAAATATTTGTCGAGTGTATTCAAGTTTTCGTATTTAAATCATCTGCAGCATGTATTTTGAACTAGAAAGTTTGCAATTATTCCAGCATTTATCGTTGAGTAATACTGAACTTACTATATAAAAATATATTGGTTTCAATATGTATTTGTCATGCAGTCAACTTAAGAAATAGTTTCGATTGAGAATGAATGAATATCTGGCGTTGACATATTAATATGTATAACTCAATATATTAAACACTTGTATTATAACATGCATTACTGTGTTCTGTTTAACTTATACACTGACCAGTTGCCTATAACAATATTATAGGTGTAGTGTATATGATTTAGCCGGAAGCCATATATCACTACTAAGCGACAAATTGAACCGTCATATTAAAAATGGACTTTGTTAATTTGTCCAAAATGTCAATATGAATACGCAGTTTGCAAATTGTCTTCTTTAAATATTATTAACACTTAAATAGTTTTCGATTAACATGCACATTTTTATATAAGATTGACACGAACGGTCAGATCTGAATGGCATATTTGCATAAACGAATTAAGTTAAATACAAATTCCCACTGTTACGCTAAATGCTCTATGTTTGATTTCAGAATGACGAACTGTACACTGTCGACTAGCGTCATGACGGGGCACAGCTTTCGGCGTATTACCCATCGCCCTCTAACGAATCGTTGCTTTGTACGAACTCGACGATGACGGGCGACGGTACTGAAGAATCCCTTGCGTCCGCAAAGATGTACCTTGTCCCCGTGATAGCGGGGTTTTGGATCGTTGGAAATACTTTGACGTTCATAGTCTTTAGACATATGTCAATCTGGCAGAACTCCTCCAGTCTCGTTCTGGCGGTAAGGAGTTTGTCGGATATCGGTTTCCTAGTAACGCTTCTGATTATTTGGACCTCATCCGTGTTTTGACTGTATTTTAGCAGAATCATTTAAGTCTGCAAGACGATCATTTTTCTGTCCAATGTGTTCGGATGCCTGTCCGTTTGGCTGGTAGTCTTGGTAACAGCGGAAAACTATATACGAATTTGCAAACCGGCTCTGGTCAACAACAACAACAACAGCAAAGGTTTATTGTGATATGAAGGCCGCCTGCCCCTGACACAGTTATAGAACATAATTATATATATATACAAAAGCATGTGTGCACATAACATCATGAAGCATGAAATGGTATAGGTTTAACATATTGAAAAGGTAGTAAAGGATAAGTAGCTTCCCTACAACGTAAGTAACTCCTTACGTCTTACAAATGCAAGGTAAATATACGATGCTAGATCCTTAATATAAGTTTCATTTCGACATGACATTAATGTATGCAATTTCATTACATTGGGATTTATAGAAATTTTCTCGGAATAAATCGTGCCCTTAAATCCTTAAACATTGGACAGATAAAAACAAAATGATATTCCGTTTTAACTTGTTTTGAATTACAAACTTTACAAATTCTTTCATGTATTGGAATATTAGAATACCGGCCCTTTTCTATTTCAAGTTCATGGTAACCTGATCTTAATTGTGAATAACAATGCCTGTATTTTTTTATACATAGAATGTCAAGGTACCTTTCATGACTGTACGATGACTTTATATGTTTATACAGACTCAGTTTTTGGTGAATGGTTAATAGTTTCTCTCCATGATTGGATGTATTGGTATCTGAGCCGTATCGTAAATGCGTTTAAGAAAGTGCTTAAGTGTGGTACATGACCGTTGTTCCAAACGTATCCAAATCCATTTTCATGCAATAAACGTTTAATTTGTGTTGCCCAATTCACAGCTAGATGGACCTTAGTATCAACCAAATAATCGTAACATTTTCGTATATATCTAGAGTCAGGCATTTTTAGTATTTTAAGCCAGAATTTTAAACACCTTATCTGCGCATTAATTAATAACGGGAAACGACCACAATCGCCAAGTGGGACAGAATTTGGTGTTTTTTCAAAGTTGTTTGTAAAACTAGTAATGCAAAACTGATATGTCTGCTGTTAGTTATATCCATTTTAATCAGCTACAGATTCCCGTTTTGGACTATGACCGACAAGTGTACACCACTGAACATTCGTTATGAATTTGTTACAGAAATGGTGTATATCGATTCAGTGTTTACGCTATTTCTTCCATTGATTGTCATATCAACATTGATGGCGCAAATCGCAGTGTCCTTAATCAATGCAAACAATCGTCGTAGGCGATTGGGCAAATTCCCCATAGCTGGAAAGATAAACATTTTCACCAAAGTGACCGAAATGCTCTTAGCTGTGACCTTGGTGTTCATAATCCTGAATTTCCCATCACATGTGGTCAGACTTTGTCTGGTGATTGCGAGCTTCCTAGAGAACAGCCTCGCCATCCGGACATCAGACGCCATTGCACAGTCCGTCGCCACT
The DNA here is from genome assembly GCA_007657795.1 of Dreissena rostriformis. Taxonomy (NCBI): domain Eukaryota; kingdom Metazoa; phylum Mollusca; class Bivalvia; order Myida; family Dreissenidae; genus Dreissena; species Dreissena rostriformis. Next base: position 22,622 of record VMBQ01005686.1, read on the forward strand.
ATGCTATACTATGCCTCTATGTCCATAAATGTGATCATTTACTTAACGTTCGGGAGCCGCGTTCGACAAGCGCTGGTACGTATCGTTCGTGGTGAGGTATATCGCGCCAATCGGCTTGGTCACGAACCCCAGAGGCTGACACGCTTGTCGATGTCGATGCAAACGATCCCCTGCCGGTGTGCCGCGAATAACAATTTGCTCAATGTTGAATCAAGCCTGAAACGAGCTCATAGTGCCGAAATCTGATTGTTTGTTTATGATTTCATTTTTACCCAATTCGTAAAACATTTTTATTCAATGCCTTCGAAATCACCTGTTTTATGTCGGTCACGCTTTCGCACTTAACTTGTGCAAATAGTTCTAACTTATTTTGTATGTTTGTTTTTTTTACTATATTGTATTAATATTCATGGTTTTATTTTATGTTTCATTCTTTAATACTTACATCAAATGATCTGGATAGGTTTTCTTAAAACTCATTAAGAACAAGAATGAAAAAAAGTATGCAAAATTACATATTTAAGTTTTGAAATTAAATACCTAAACTTTCCAAAGCTGTACTTGATGTTAGGAAATAAACGTCAAATGATTCATTCAAAAACTTATTTGACAAATACAAGTTATTTTTTAACTGATGCGAACGTTAGTTAAATCAAATATTGGTTTATACATATTAAACGTTAAAATATTTTAATGCGAAAAATATTGTATAATGGCGTGATGTAAGAAAGAAATAACTTAAATTTGTTTGGAAAGAGCGTTTTATCGAGATTTGGATGGATTAATTAATAGTGGACTAATAAATTACAAATCAAAGCCATTCATGTTAACCGTTATGTTAGAAGAGTATTAATTTGTATAAAGTAACAAAACAACATTTTTGATTGTATCAAATTTAGAGAAAAAAAAACGTGTCAAGAAATTTTAGAACAGCGATAAAAATGTACCTATTTGTGCACATAACCTAATCACATTTGCAGATTTCATCTTAAAGGCAAAATTGTGTCAATTATGCGAAAATAATGAGACGGAAGATTAATTCCAGATGTTACGTTCATATATATAACTGCAGCTGTAATATTTATCCGAAAAATCACTTTATGACGTGTTTTGTATAATCAATTTGTTAATATGCTTAATAAAGTTTTACTTTGAAGTTATCATCATACAATTATTACTAACTTATATTGTTCTTCATAACAGCATAAATCAGTACACGACAAGCTAGAAAGTAAAAAAATAACAAATTAAAGCAACCAACATTGGTCCGCTATGGTTATCATCTTTAAACGTGTTGGATATTGATAATTTCGACATAAGTTACTTGCACATGAATATATACACTCCTAAGCAAAAAAGCATACATCATTACTTAAAATATTTGAGGATTAGTCGATCCGTTGGTTCTTATATACACGGGTATTTTGGAACGTGGTCTATATACACTGCGGGGAATCACGTGATCACAAAAGTACATCGTACGCATAAAATGGCGGAACAAGCTCTCGCTAAATGACGAAAATCAAGGTATTCTCATATTTAATAATATCAAAATAAATGCTAACTATGCGCAAAGTACCCGCTTAGTCGCCTTATGTACTCCGGTAATTGTCGTTTTTCTTAGATTTCTGTAGTTTTCTCAAAGATCAATATAACTTGCAAAATCGACTATACAAGATTATACTAAACAAGATATACTAAACAACTGACCATCATTTCAAATCGAATCAATTCGATCAATAAATTAATTAAGCCCAATAGCTTAAAAAACTCAAATCCGCCAAAAACCCGCCAAACAAAACAAAAGCAAAATAAAAGACAAAGTACAAGCAAACAAATTAAAAGACAGTACAATGCAAACAAAACATAATTATGAATTAATTTACACTTACATAACTTCTATACATCACCAGAAAACTGAAATATATATGAAAGCATGTATGTCACAATGTAAAATATTTCTCATAACAATTTTAATTTGAACATCAATGAACGTAACGATACCAAAAAGTCAATGGACCTTAAAGACAAGAGTGACGTCAATATTTACCATCACTACATGTCTATATCATTTGAAAAAGTAATGATGCCTTCTTCTAAAGGATGAATACACCAGAATGACATAATGATACTGCCATCACAAGTGCAAAGATCTGAAAGAATAATACAAACTCCCTTCAAGATGCTATGAAACAGACCAACAACCCTAACCTTTTGACATCAATACGTCAACAGAAATTCAAACCATTACCACACTTTCATAATAATATATTTGTTATAACTAATAGCAATATCAATATATAAACCACTAGCATTTAACCTATAAATCCTGACAAAAACTATTGTAATGTATTCCTAACATAAAATTAAGTGGTATCAGAATCATAACTATTTGTGCTACGTGTTGGCTTCAAATTTTCTACTTATCAAAAAGTCCTTGGTTTGACAATTCAAGGACAGCAATTTCACACATTAATTCTTTCCTTTTAACAAATGTGAAACAACCCTAATGAATTTTTTTCTTAACAAACGCGTACCTTCTAAATTGAGATGTAACCCTCCATCCCGTACCGCAAAAACTGAACGATGAGGTCTTCCGAATTTGAAAAAAGGCCTGTAACTATGTAAGAACTGGCACTGTCTCTCTTTACATTTGACCTCTAATAAGATATTTACCTGTTTCACTTTATCTTTTGTAAGGCTTTAATCACAAGGACGTGGTAAAATGGAAGAAAACACAATATGTGTTTTAGGATTAATACGTCTGATTAAAGTTATCAAGTTATTGTAAAAACTAATGATTTCATCAACTGAGTATGATTCATTCTGATTTCTCGTGACTATATCGTTGGTACCAACATGAAAGATTGTAAACGGCTTGCTCACAAGTGAAGGTGACATCTCTATTCTGGCTGATAAACGAGTTATGTTGATACCCGGGAAGGGAATACTATTTGTGTGCCATATTCCACCAACATCTTTAGCGATGGAATCCGATATGATATTACATACCACTCCTGTATTAACAAAAAAAAATTTAGTTCACAATTTATTTAACAATCCTAAACATTTTTGATAAAATGGCCACTTTATCTGACCAATTTAATTCCAAATATGCCTTATATGCATCGGATTTCCAATCACCAAGAATTTGAATGTGTGAATGCGGAATATCCATACGATGTGCTAATGTTGTAAAACCCCTTCTAAACGAATGTGTTGAAAACTTATCGGCATCTAAACCTATTTCCGTAATACATTTTCTTAATTTCTTTTGAAACAAATAATATGTAATGACTGAGCCGTTAGGTAAGGTGAAAAATACATGTCTGTAATGTTTTAACTTTAAAACTAATAAGCGCTCATACGCTGCCACGGGACATAACCTTTTATCCTCTAATCTCAATAAAGGAGTAATTATCTCCCTTTCTCCAAACTGAATAGTCTTTGACCTGTTAAAATGTACAAGAATGTAATTTTTATAAAATTGAATACTCTCCGTGCTTAAAAATTTTCCCGAATCAATATCAGAAGAGGAAGTTGGTACTAGATTGGACTTTCTAGCACATAAGAAAAATGCGAATAGAAATAAACACCAATATACTATGTTTTCTGAGTTGGAAAAATCTAAAATAACAAATATACGTAATAAAATCTCTAGCGTCATAGGTTCGGCCCGTTTCACGGTCCAAGGATTTAATCTTGATAAACCCCTTAATGCTAAATTAAGTAAATATCCATTAATGTGATCAATATTATAACCTAGATACAAATGCATTGTTTTCACTCCACTGACATAATTCTTTATACTATCAATAGACTTAAATGATCTACTGAGAAATTGACAATACATCTGTAAAGTTGTAGTGGACGCCGGTAAAAAACAAAGNAAATTATAACTGGAAGGGCAAATACTAATCTGTCTATATGCACGCCTCAGATCCAGTTTAAACATCATACATCCTGGTCCTTTAGCCTTAATTAAAGCCACAAAATCATCAATCCTTGGAAAAATAAGCTCTACCTTATTGTCCAAATAAGTATCTTTAGAAACAAAATCATTAATGCCAGTGCCATCTTTAGGGAAGCTTAAATCTAGAATTACCCTTCTCTCCTCAGTATTTGACTTGGGCACCGTGTTCAAAGGTGAAATGACCATTCCTTCTTCAAAAGGACAAGATGCAAAAGGACCAATAATGGCTTCATGTGATGCTTCCTTCTGTAAATAATTTAACATCTGTTCCGGAAAAGAAAGTGCTCCAGCATGATTTTTTATACTAATGGACTTGTTGAACAAAACCTTTTTATCATCTAATTCAATTTCAATAGGAAAACCAAACTTCAGTAAATCACATACTAAAGTGTCACAATAACCACTGAGCATCCTACGCAGAAATTCAGTATCTATCCGCTTATTAACTGGAATTCTACATCCCTCAAAATTATATTACCCAGAAGCTTTAACCTTTTGACTAATAACAATTTTCTCCTGTATTGAATGTGATAACCTTTCTTTAACAACAGTACAAACTTTACAACTATTTTAATGACTACAAAGACAATTATTAACCACGGCTTTTCCAGCCAAAGAATTGACCATGTTTTTCTTACAAAATTTACCCTATCCCGTTGAACCCCTTAATTCCTGAAGAGTCACGGATGAGCATTAGGACAGGCACTCGAGCATTCAGGATGTGCCAACTCTTTCTTATCTGTCTGCCAACATGTAGCACAAATGTGTTTTGCAAACCGAGTTTTACCCTCTTTTGCTGTCACTGCATGAGATGATGTATAAGTGCATTTATTTCTTTGAAACTTACTGCAAAACCACACCTTGACCTCTTCATTATAACCAGTACTCCCTTTTTTCCTGGGGGAAGTCAAAAGTGGGCTTTGGGCGCAACTGTACAGACTCATTCTTGTAATAACGGCCTTTGTGTCTTGCCAAAATAGTTGTTTCAACATAATTGAAATCATCATCCCATCTACCACAACCTAACTCTATTTCTCTTAGAATGGCAGCGTACAAAGATTTAATGAACCCCAAAATCATAGGAACTGCTCAGATACATAAGTTGTTTTAACAATTGCAACCTAGCTTCCTTTTCTTTTTTTCCAGTATTTGAACATGTAATTATTTCTAACTCTCCTGCTACGAACAGATTGAATTCTATTTGGTCAAATGAAATGTTTTTACTAACAAAGTCAAACCTCAGCTGTGCATGTGGATATTTTTGCTTATTCTTAACAGAGTCTGATGATTTAGATGTAATACCAGATTTTGTTTTATGTTTCTTATTTTTCTTTGCTTTTTTAACACAATCATGCACACTTGAGCCTATCGATGCACTATCAGAGTCACTACTTTCTTCTGACGAACTATCTGAATCAGATGAGGAATCTGTATCTGACGAATCTGTCATGACTAATCCAATTTTGGAAAGTTCTTTCTTTGCCTTTTTTCTTAAGCCGGTCATTTGCCTCAAAGAGATAATGTCAAACAAAGGCATACCTGTCTCCCCGGCCGGTGCTGACACTGTCGTCTTTTCCTGCCTGGCCCCTGGAGTAGAAGGTGTCACTGACCCTGTCAAACTAGCTGCCAACCTTGACTTCGTCTTCTTTGCCACTGAATCACCGCCAAAGTTCGTGCTCGTCACTGTCTTGGAGACGTCCTTCTCCAGGTCACGAATCCGCACTTCACGCTCCTGCACTTGTTTCCGTAAGAACTGCAGTTCTTTCTGCTCCCTCAAACGTTCCTACTTCTTTTCCAATTCCGCCAACTGATCCATTAATTTTTTCGTTTCGTCGTTTTTCCTTACACCATCCGAAAGCACGCCACTTCTCCCCGGTGTCACATCCGTTTTCGCCTCTTCCGATTTTACCGATGTCACTGAGGCTCCACTGGGATCCGCCGTCTCCAACTCATCCTCTGTTTCGGCAGTTCCCTCATCCTTCTCTTCGAATCCACTGCTCAAACCCTTGGAAGCCATTTTTTTCTATAGTGTATGTGCTTCCTCGCAACTCTCTCTTTTCCTGGCATGTAGATATGTAGATTTATAGCAATTCGCTTTACTCGACTACAACGTCGAGTTCCCCCACTGGGAAACTCCAAAATAGTCCTTCAAATTTTAATTCAAATCAATTCGAAGACCAACTCCATACAATATCCTTGTCAATTTTCAAAATGGCCACAGTGAAGACCGCCAAATTCTTCAAAAACTACTCATCAATACGAGATCGATCGTGTCGAACAAGACTGTAACCAAAGACGCGCGAATCAGCTGTTATATAAACGCGCACACTAATACAATAATACATGAGTGATCAAGCATGAAGGGACTATCTCTTGTCTGTATTCGGTAATTACCGATTTTATGTAAGAAAATGCTTAACAAGATGTCGAAATGTTCAGTGCATATCCAAATGGGGAAAACATATTTTGATTCTTAAGTTGTTTTGACTAATGACAATTTTCCCTGATTATGGAGAGGAAATTGATTTTCGAATACCGATTAAAATTGTCTCCGTTTTGAGAGACAATTAATATTGCACGTTCTGGTATTTAAGAATAACACAATTTAAAAAACTATATTTACCTATTTCATTAAGATAACATAATGTATTCCCCTTTTGAATAAGGGTAACATATATGCTATTTTAATTATACTTCCCTTACCATTACGCTAGTTACTAGGTTCTTTACCACGATAATTTAATTTTAAGTCGCATTATTGTAGATGTCTTTACATTTTCGCAAAGAGCTTACGAGATTGGTTTTATCATGTCACGGAACAAAACAAATTGTAGGGGGAGAACTATTTGCTGTGCTTATTAGTTAACTGTGTGTACTTTGATATATGTCATTGTCCCTTTAAATTATTAATTATTTGATATGCTTATTTCAATGACTCTTACATATGAATCACCAGTTATTTTAGCGAAATATTATTTCTCACGAACTGCGAACTGATAATAAAATTGATTGTGACTAAATTAAATAATAATAATATAGAAAATAATTGCACTTAGACGTTTTGTATATGAGAATAATGAAACGTCAGAAAGATAATTATGAGAGAAATGCGCATTAACGTCCGCTAGACCTCACTCAAGGCACATACAACGAAACATTAACGCAACGTTCAATATAAAAATAAATATGTGTTTTTTTAACTCCCTTTTAACGGTTAATATGAGGTTCAAATTATAGAACTACATATTAATCTTATCGAGGCGATGCGTACTTGTACATGATGCAAACCGTTTTTATTTTTTTTACTTGAATCGGATACTATACACTTTACACTAAAAAATGAAAAAAACATTATTGTGATTTATTTTTTTCCCTTATCCATTTGTCCAATAAAGAGTAATATTTGTCTCCTGGTGAAACAAAGCATGTATGAAACCGTACTCGTTTTAACATAAAACAGCAGTTGTGATATCACCTCGATGATCATAAATGTCTAATTATAATAGACCATACATTTTATTAGTAATTTGTACAGAGCACAGCGAAAAGTACTTTTTGAAGCATATGTTATGATTGCATTCATTAGATAATCGAAGCAAACTATTAACAAGGGAAGTTTCAAACAAATTAACTTAATACAAAAGTAATTATCAGATGCTGTTTCAAAATAACTCTTTTTTGGGTAAATTAAAATGTAGGGTCACTGACCTTTTTTAATTTCTGCTGTTCACAGTGACGTCAAACAATGAATGAATTGTTATAACATATCATAATAAATGCACCACGACATAAATAGGATACAGTGTTATTCAATAACAAATAACGGGTCCAGTAACAGTAGTGCAGACAAATATTCACCGTTTTTGACCATTATTAAGGGTTTTGTAGTATTTACAATGTGTTTGGTTTGGGCATGCAAATAGCAGCTGTTCTATAAAGTTGATGTGTCCTGGACACATTTGGTTAACTAAGATTATTTTGATCAATTGTCGATACAATACAGGACAAGGCCTACATCACAAAATAAAACATTACACACATGATTTAAACCTTTGAGCGATCAGTGGAAGGATTGAGGGGTTTTACACGGTTAAAAGGCGTGCTGAACGTTTTACAAACTGAATCCATTAATAATCGCTGACACACACGAGTAAATGAGCATTAACCTCATTAGTTTTTAAATTTTATCCCATCCTCAGACGTGCATTGTCGAAATTCCCCACTGTGGGATATATTTTCGTTTATTTTCGGCAGTGTTGAAATATAGCTNAATGGCCACAGTAAAGACCGCCAAATTCTTCAAAAATTACTCATCAATACGAGATCGATCGTGTCGAACAAGACGCGCGAATCAGCTGTTTTATAAGCTCGCGTACTAATACAATAATACATGAGTGATCAAGCATGAAGGGACTATCTCTTGTCTGTATTCGGTAATTTATAGATTTTATGTAAGAAAATGCTTAATAGTGTGAAAAATTGAAACAATAAAGACAGTTACTAAATGGAACGGGATTTTAACGTAATGTGCACATTGGAATTGGCAACAGTGATTTATTTTTCAACTTGTCTATCTCCGTAGTATACGTTTAGTTGTGAGATGTTAACGGTTTCCTCGAAAAACAGCCCTCCATGTGCGAAGTCAAAGTGGGTGGGGAACGCGACTGCTGGTGGATTTCGCGTCGCTGGAACTTCATACGGAAGCTGATTTTTTTGCAATATTCAGCGACGCTGCCAGCTGTGTGTGAGACGAAACGAAGATGCTTTGGTCTTGCATCGTGTTTTGAGATTTTCTGGGAGACATGATGGATTAATTGTTGTTTGACTGACAAAATAAATGAACACAATTGGGAGTTGACTGCCCGTGTGACCACTGATCTGCATAATATCCGTGGGAGAGTATCCGGAATCCCGCAGCTTCTGCAACATATGTTTCCTGGCCGAGTGGTTGGTAAGTTGCATTTATATATATATAAAAATGAATCGCGCACTGTTCAATATTGTTAAAAAAATAAGTCACCCGCTCGGCCGCTGTACAAAATTTGGAAAAATGAGTCGCTCACTGTTCAAAATTGTGGAAAAAAAATAGTCATGGACTGTTCATTCAAAATTGTGGAAAAATGAGTCGCGCACTGTTCAAAATTGTGAAAAAATTAGTAACGCGCTGTACACAATTTGAAAAAATGGGTTGCGTCGCTGTTCATTCAAAATTTGGGGAAAATGAGTCGCGAACTCTTCAAATTGTGAAAAAAATGAGTCGCGCACTGTTCGAAATACACAATTTGAAAAAAAAATGAATCACGCTCTGTTCAAAATTGGGGACAAAAAGAGTTGCGCACTGTTCAATATTGTTAAAAAATAAGTCACGCGCTGTACAAAATTTGAAAAAAAAAAAGTCACGCGCTGTACAAAATTTGAAAAAATAAGTCACCCGCTGTACAAAATTTGAAATAATAAGTCACACGCTGTACAAAATTTAAAAAAATGAGTCGCGCACTGTTCAAAATTGGGAAAAAATTTAGTCACGCACTGTTCATTCAAAATTGTGGGAAAACGCATATTCCCTTAATAAGCAAAAAAGCCCTGAGTCTATAATAAACATGTTTTAAGCTTAAAGAAATACTTAATATTTTTTTTATATAAATTGGCGTTTATACATTTTCATTTTGTAATAATAATATTGTGTCTATTATTATTAATAAAGTTGTAATTTGTTCAAGTTGTGCCATAAAAATATTATAAATAAACTCTATTTTGAAATTGTTTCTCATTTATTGTATTATAATAATGTTTTTCTTGTAATTGCAGAAAGTTGCGACCACACATTCCATGGGTCATGATATCTACTCGAATTCTTGGCGGCACAGTTCTACCATCGTCAGTTGCACTGGTCCGAGTCTTTCTCTGCCTCTCAACCAACTCAAGANCCCTGCATCCCGGCACAGCTTCATCCTTCACATCAACCCATCAAAAAAAATGTCGGAAGGGTAATACTTTTTTGTTGACAAATTTATTTTTGAGAGTATTTTTTTAATTTGTATGTTATTGTTTTATCTTTGCATGTTTAACATATATTTATAATATAAATCTCAATTTAACTATATAGTTTAATACAAATTTATAGATCTAGAATTTTATAAGTAAAGCAGTTGTGCAATGAGTGTTTGATGATGTTTTTTTCTAAAGGCTTCTTTATTTCATTTTCAGGTTGACTTCGCAAATTTCCTGTGTGGGTTTGGAGACAGATTCATTTTTATGTGCAATTTTGATTTCAGACACTTAAAAATTAAAAAAAAATATGTATTATTAGGCATGACAGGTATTAACAAAGCATCTCAATTGAGTATTAAGTAGTTTACTTTGTCAATGTTAATTCATTGTTTATGATATTCACCTGTTTGCCTTGCTTTTTAATAAGAATGCCACAAAAAAAGGAAAGCGATGTAAAGTATTAGTTAATTTATAATATGTTTTATATAATCTAAAACAAGATGTTTAGTGAATATTTGTCAAAAATTCTTCTTGTGATCAAATTTGTCATTTTTTTTTTTAAATTTTAAACGTGTTAAGTCTATTTGTGTAAATATATGTTTATCATTACTGTTTTTAGTTGTGTTCATCTGTCAGCGGTGCAAATTTGTATTTGTTTCATTTTTTTCCATTGATTAATGCTCATTTCGTTCATATATCCCTATGATATATACTTTATAAAGTGTTAGTTTTGTTTTTTGAAAACATACTTCTTGTTTATTAATGTTCTGAATAAAATATGAATCGTTATGTTTGTTTACATTTTAACAAAATAATTTTTAAATAAACGACATTCCACGTCTACAAAAAGTAGTTCTCAGAATGGGCGGGGCTAAAACATAGAACGTAAAAAAATCATTGATTAAATCAAATGTGGGCGGAGTTTAAAAACGGATATTGATGGGCGGAGCTTAAAAGCGTTATCGGATGGGGTATCCGATAACACTTTAAAATATCATGTCAGCGTTGTTACCTTGTTATGTGTTTTGTTTAGTTTTGTTTTTTTTGCCGTTTTTTACGGTTTTTGAACTATGAATTGCCGTATGAAGGATTTTATATGCAATTTCCAAACAAATTATGACCGTGGATCGAGCCCCACCCAGAGTTCTACCAAGTGATCTAGCCGGCCCGACATGTTTATTAGTTTTAATATAATATATAAAAATAAACATCGATATGGATGATCTATGACTGCTGGTTGAAAACCTCAATACATTTGTCATTAAATTCAAAATTGACGAGTTCATCACAAACAGAACCAAGTCTTACTTATCAAATAATAATGACGTACGAATTACATGCTTTACTAATACGTATGTACACCAGCTATGTGATGATAATTAACCTTAACGATAACTTAAGGTGGGTTTAGGAAAGCTTCGCATATTCGATTAGGACACGACACGAACACTTGCAACAATTTATCCAATATATGAGAATCAAATAAGCAACGCTCGGAAATAGTAATATCCATTTTCGTTTCAAGTCCTTGAATGCTTCTAAACATTAGTCTCAACAAATTCGGACGTTACATACTCATAAACATTGGAAGAAGATAATTCATTACTCAATTATTAAAATCTGTTACCTCAACATGTATGTACAAGAATAATTTAAAGTGAAACTTAAAATTATTGGCGAGTGTTTGAACAATTTGACTGCTCAGCTATCATAGACAAGCTCTGTGGGCAATTAATGCAGACTAGATTACTTTGCATTTAAGGTGTAGATCAATTGCATTAGAGGTTGTTAAATGAAATATGAAAATATGAGATGCTCTGTCATTTTGTTTGATTCGACACAATTATATATACACAACGTAATTAGTATTTATGGATATGATTAAATTATTTATATTGAGGTGTGTTCTAGTATTTAAAGAATCAGTTGTTTTTCTAGTATCATTATATTTTTTGTTATTTTCAAGTGACTCGCCTTAGGGTGGAATACGCACTCTGCAAGTACCCTAGCTGTTTTCATAATTTTGGGTATATTATCGAGACATAACACCTTTTTGATGTCTAAATCTCCAAGTCCAAACGACAAAAATGGATTAGAGCTTTTACGAGACACACAAATCAATATATCTTGCTATTTGATCTGCGTTTATTTTGTCGAGATAGCAACACAACTAAATTCTGTATAATCATAGTAGTTGGTATTTCAATGCTGATAAAATAAGCCGCGAACTTGTATCCACACAACAAAAACGAACATTTGAAGTTGTTCTTCAGATTTCATGATCGAAATTTTCTTGATAGAAAGACTTTAAAGAACAGCGGTCCACATCGATAAATCACACAGCTATTCCCAGAGTATGCTATTTATAACCATAAATAGAATGGAACGTTTGCTAATGCAACACTCGTTGATTTATATTGACATTTCAACAATACAGATACCCAACGCCAACTTTACTGAGCGACATGCAAATAGCGCAATATTTGTTTTAAACTACATAAAAACGAACCAACTTACTCTCCATAACTTTACTTCCTGTTTCAATCGTTATCTAATGTGCGACGTTATAAAATCCTCCTTACTGGAGTCGAGCGGGCGAACACGTGTGAACACGTCCGGGTAGATAACAGATACCCGCATGACAACACGAGATCTTCAGGGGTCTTACTGTGATGTGTCAAATCTGTGTGTAATTATACATCTTTGAATATAGTGAAGGTAAGTACATTTTTAATAAACTATATTTGGCAGTATTGTTAATGCTTACTTTATTATAATTTAATTGACTTTGTTTCCCAGGACACAATTATGTAACATGTATACCGCGAAAATATTTACTCTCACATATTTTCCTTTAAAACAACTAGTGAGATGATTTTGAAATCGAAAGTGCAAAATAAATGTCAAAATAACGCTTTTCTTTAATTACGACTGTAACATTCCAATTTCTACGCAAATGTGCGAGTGTTTTTGTGCTGAATATGTGAATCAAGTTTTTTTATATCACATACACGTGGCAAGAATAATTGGAACTTCTTTAAGTATTCTAGTTTGAATATTCATATAACTAAAAGTAGAACATCGAACGGGAAATTCCATGAGTTTATTTCAAAATCATTGTGTACAGTTAGGGAATTAAAACATTATTAAGCCCATAAAAACTTATTTGAGAACGTTTCGATCCTTTTCCAGATCATTATAATTGCGCATTCCATATGTTCACCTGTTATAAGATTAGACTGTTACAAAATGGAATGTTTGGGCTGATATGTGTATTCCGGAGTAGTTGACATCTTCCTTATTTACTTATTATTTATTTGTATTACATTAATAAATACATTTGAACTTGCAGCCGACTGAAAATGGCAGAGGAATTGATTGATCATAGCAGCATGTACAGCAGTACCTCTCGGGTAAGTGAGCAAGTTAAAGTGCTTCCCAGACATAATTACCTGTACAGTCGTCAGCTCTTTGGTAAGTTAGAGGCTCAAAGCGTTACCATGTGAAGAAGCCTTTATCGCCATCACTCAATGCAATGTGAGGGACTTAGAACGTTTCCTGATACAATAGCACATAAAGTCGTCAACCAAAGGTAAGTCAGGGACTGAAAGCGTTCACAGACACAGAAGCCTGTAGAGTCGTCACTTATGGATAAGTCAATGATTGGAACGTAGCTAGACACAACAGCCTGTGCATTCGTCACTCTTGCGTATTCAGAGCCTTTAAGCATTACCAGACACAGCAGCCTGTACAAGTGAATGACATTACAGCCAGTCCCGTCGGCTTGCACGGGTGATTCAGAGACTGAAAGCGTTCCAAAACACAGCAGCTCGTACAGTCGTTACAGATCAGTAAATCAGGGCCCTAAAGCGTTCCCACACACAGAAGCCTGTACCTTCGTTACTCAAACACAATCGTCACTTTCACATTAAACATTTTGAACAATATCTAATAGATGGAGAGTATTACAAGAAATCGAAAGCTGCTACTGCACACATAATGACAGACGTATACACACATACTTATGCGTTCCGTAAAAGTCACTTTGTTAATACTAATTTAAAAACTGTAATTAACATGCTATGGGTAAATAAATGCGAAACAATCAATACATTTAGGTTTTTTTAAGAATACCGAAATTTAAGTTTATCGAAATAAAATTGTACATGTGAGTTGATATCACAAACTGTATTTTTTATGACAACAATTGGACAATTCTGGAATATGATACTGGTAAATAACAGTACGCTTATAGTCTATACAATAATTTGATCCTGTTTATTTTCAGAATCTTGTCGAAGATTTGTCCCTGGAAGTCAGCAATATAATGACCCTGCTGGGATATGGGGAGGAGATCAGACGGAGACGTGTTTGGAGTTACAGGGAAAATGATATGCTTCGGAACGCAACATTCGGAATTGGCACTGTCATCACAGCTGGCAGCAAGGCCGAGGGGCTGACCTGCTGGTTAGAAAGCGACTTTGACATGTTGTGCCTGCAAAACAGTGTTCTCTGTGTGGAAGCTGGAGTTGATCTACACACCATACCAGACGACATAGAAGTGTACAGGATGGATACACGTGTATACCCAGGATACTGTAGGATGTTACTGGAGAGATGTACTAACACACATTTACATTTTGATAATACTGTTCTTTGTGATGACGGAAATGGGAACACTTTCCTAAGCAGTGGTTTATTGCTTGATGCACTTTCAAAACGTAAATTTAAAATTGGTATTCCACAGGAACGCGCGGGACCCTCATTACCGAGATCAATAGGACTATCAATTAATATCGACCTAGTGTTTGCAGTACACTGTCAATGCCCCAGCATCCTGCAGAGATGGGCTGAACGACGTCGACTGTGGCCGCCAGCGGATGTCGTGCAGAAGGTTGTATCATTGGGTTCTGTTGTTACCCCCATAGGATTTAAAGGCAGTGAATACAACTTTTTAGAGTGGAGAATTTGCTTTAATATGGGTGAAACGGAACTAGTTAAAAATCTTAATGACACTCAGGCTAAATTGTATGTAATTCTTAAAATGATTGTAAAAGAAGTACTGAAACCAAACAAGAAAGAAATAACATCCTTTGTGCTGAAAAATGTAATATTTTGGCAAGCTGAAAGCAATGCACCTGCACTGTTTCAAGAAAGAAATTTGATCCACTGGTTACATGACGCACTTGAAACACTCAGAACTGTTATATCCTCTACACAGCTGCCATATTACATGATTCCGGAGCGAAATCTGATGGCAACCTGTGGATTGCAGGATACACCGCAGCGTGAATGGGTAGCGGTTATCACGGCCATGTTAGAAGAAGGCCCGAGGGTATTTCTGAGATTGTCGAAATTTCGACAGGCCGTTGTCTGTCACCCAGAGCCGATGTTGTGGTTCAGCAGGAGAAGGATGGAGATGGAGATGCTGTGGCTGGAGTTGAAGAACAAGCCCATGCAATGTAGAAAAGAGATCGGGAAGTTTGATAGATCGGATATCATCATGCAGGAGACAATGAGGCGAATGAAGGAGATAATTGAAGAGGTCCGTCTAAGGTTGTTTATGGAAGGCAGCATTGTTTATGGGCAGTATGATATATTCAGCAGACTTTTGATGTAATAATGAATTGAACTAATATATCATTTGCTTTCTCATGTAAAAACAGGTTGTGCGTGTGATGCATCATATTTTTCTTTATTGTATTCTCAGTGATAGAACACAACCAGTGAGATATTGTGTAATATTTCATAAAGTAAGACAAACTAAAATGAAATGTTACTACTTAGTGTGATATGGGTAAATAATAAGTGTTAAAGGATTATTTATAAATACCAATTAAAACCTTTTACACCCCTGATTGAATTGCGCATTTTTATCAGTAAATAAAATATAACTTTTTTTGGTTAAAACAGACACACAAGAAAACATATATTCTCGATTCAAACGAACCATGCTTAATTTAATATGTAACCCGTAAATTCCGATTTATAATAGCTTAGGCGTTCTTGTTCAGCATTGAAAAAGATTGTCATCCGCTTCAATATGTCGTGTCAACCGAAAATTAAAAACTGCACGTTTAAATTGCATCAATTCTGAAAAAAAATCTATGAACAAGTCGCCATTAATAAATCCCCCTTATTAAATAAAGTGCGTTGCATGCGCTGCAGTTTCGTGCATTACATGCGCTATCGCCTCAGAAAGAACTGCACATATAAGCGTTTCTGGAATTACAAATGTAAACATGCACAGACGTCGGTACCCTAGCAGCAGACGCCGCAGCTCCATGTGTTTTAGCAGTAGCCGTTCCGCGAGTTCTTTGCAGCGGCTGCAATACATTTACCAAAGTCTTAAATCAACAATTCCACGCAACTTTTGTACTCAATTTTATGTACTACCATAGTACCTGGTGTCATGAAATACCGACTGGTCCCACGGACTTTGTGTAGATGCTACAATAAGAATCGATCACATTTGGTATGACTTAAATGATACCATGACTGTTTGCCTTAAGTGATATATTCACACTTACACATAATATCCAATTGACTTATACGGTTATGTCTGATTGGGCACTCTGAAGGGGCTGCTCACAATCCATGACGTTCAATCTCGAAAAACACACGCGTCTATATACTTGACCTTTCTGGTTAGTTGATTCGTGTTGAATTGATAAGGATGGATAGGTATCGTATCGAGTCAATTAAGGTTTCTCAAATCGCACTTAAAGACTAAAACACTTCCACTTCTTTTACTTCACGTCACTAAAAATGTAAAGCATAAAGCGTTAAATACTTGATTTGAAAGCATTCTAAGAGTATTTTAGTTATTCATTTCCAAAATTCTTTAAAATGAATTACCGGTTCACTTCAACGGGCAAGTGACAGGAGTGTAGTATGGCTTGTAGTAGTACCATTGAGGACTGTCAAGTTTATACCACTGGTGGTAGTGGGAGTGTCAGAAAGGAGCTTTAATTGTCGTTTGCTTTTAAAGACTTTGATCACTTAACAATAAATGTTTTGCCGTGGTTACAGTGGGGTTCTTGTTCGACACAACCGCAATTTAAACGAATCGAATTGTATGCTTCTCTATAAAAATAAGTAATGTATAGCTTGTTATTTTAAAAATAGTGGTGTTGTTAATACGACGAGTTAAGTACAGATATAAAACGTATGCTAGTATCTTACTGCAACGTCTGGCTGAGACTTACATTTAAATCAAGCAAACATTTATGGATAAACAGAAAAGGTAAAATTGTGTTAAAGCAAAGACAATCAATTTATACAGTTTTAATATAATATTTGATGAAGAATTAATGCAGCCACAAAATACGCTTTTAGTAGAAGACCAAATTTAGAAGGCTAAGAGAAGCTTCCGATTTCAATTGGTAATTCTGGTGATTTGTTGGAACTTGTATGCAGACAATTAATTATAATCAAGTAAAACATCATGTGATACAAACAATAAATGCGTTTATGGATATAATACCGATACAAGTGACCATCACAAAGATATAGTAGATGAAATGCAAAAAAAAGGAATATCATTTTGGTGATGTTATCTGTAACAAGTGTACTTTAATGTGGTTTATTTGTGCTTCATAATGAAGAAATCATTTGTTTGTCAAATAATTTGGCAGATTGTGCGTTTAAGTACATTCCTTTTACTTAACATTCAAAACATTAAGCTCCACCCATGTTTTGTTGCATAATAACCCACTCTTATTTGTCTTCTTTATCTATACAATAATAACAGGTCGTGGTAGAATATTTTACAGAACTATCACATGCCGTTATTGAAATGACTTCGTGTCAGTTCACAATTTTTAGGACATAGATCTATCACCATGTTCTTTTTTTACAAAAAGATGGTTTCATATTTCCCTGACTCGTATGCTATTGATAAAAAAATATCTGACACTCGTTATCAGTCCATGAGTATTTGAAAACCTGGAATTTTTTTTAATATTTAAAAACAATATTTAACATTCTGGAAAAACCTTGTATGACCTTTCTTATTCTTTTCAATTGAGCCACGTTCTGGGAAAACCGGGCTGAATGCATGCGTGTTAAGTGTCGTCCCAGATGAGCCTGTGCAATCCAGACAAGCTTATCAGGGAAGACACATTCCGCCTTAACTGGATTTTCAACGAAAAAGAGACTGCCTCCTCACCTTTGACCTAGTAACCCCAATTTCAATAGGGGTCATCTAATGTCCAAGGCCAATGCACATGTGAAGTATCAAGCCAATCGGTCAATTTAATGACATGTTATTAATCAGAAACGATTTTCACACAAATTGTGACAGTGACATTGACCTTTGACCTAGTGACCCCAATTTTGATTGGAGTCATCTACTGACCAAGGCCAATGCACATGTGAAGTGTCAAGCCAATCGGTCAATCTGTTCACAAGTAATTGATCAGAAACGAACTGGTCTACGGACAGACCGACAGACACACACACCAACCAACCGATATCCAACAAAACAATAT
This sequence comes from Dreissena rostriformis, assembly GCA_007657795.1. Taxonomy (NCBI): domain Eukaryota; kingdom Metazoa; phylum Mollusca; class Bivalvia; order Myida; family Dreissenidae; genus Dreissena; species Dreissena rostriformis. Next base: position 41,078 of record VMBQ01005686.1, read on the forward strand.
ACCCCCCCCCCTTCTTCAAAGGGGGGCATAATAATATTAAACATTCTGGAAAAAACTTTGTATGACCTTTCTTATTCTTTACAATTGAGCCGAGTTCTGGGAAACCGGGCTAAATGCATGTGTGTAAAGTGTCGTCCCAGATGAGCCTGTGCAATCCAGACAATCCAATCAGGGACGACACATGCCGCCATAATTGGATCTTTAAGGGAAAGAGACTGCCTTTAAACGAAAAAATACCATCAAAGCGGAAAGTGTTGTCCCTGTTAACCTGTGCGGACTGCACAGGCTGAACTGGTCGACACTTTAAGCACATGCATCAAGCTGCATTTGCCAAGAATGAGGATCAATTGCTTTGTTAAATTTAGTACAGAGTATCAAACCTTTAATGATGAAATAATGCAACATTTAAACCAATCAGTCTAAGTGACACTAATAACACCAACCTGCTAAGATTTCTGCACGATAGTGTAGTAAGTAGAGAACAACTCTTCTCCCTGGACTATTTCTCTTAGTGACACCAACACCACCAGTCTTAGCAGCCTTGAAAATAAATACAATCAGTGTTTACAAAAGTGTTTATAGTTTCCCTTAGTCACAGTGTCTTGTTAGAACATTTATTGAGAATAATATGTCTATTTAAGTGGGAATATTTTTCATATGCCATAATCAAATTGAAAGTAAGTGAATTCATATCAGTCATTTTTATAAGAAAACAAAACAAGGTTTAATCTTATAAGCAGAGTATTTGGTCACATTGCAAAACAGTGAGATAAATATCGAACCAACTAAATACGTATCAATTTCAGCGATGAGTCCAAATTAAGAAAAGAGGGCCATGATGGTCCTGAAGAAATCACCTGGGTTCTAGGCAAACCGACTGAAGAAACTTGACCTGGTGACCTAGTTTTTGTACAGATGTGACTTGGCCTAAGTATTGTCAAAAAAAAACATTCTGACCAAGTTTTGTCAGGATCGAGTCATACATGTGGCCTCCTTAGTAGTAGCAAGATGTTTCTAAAATTTGATCCGGTAACCTAGTATTAGGGCGCATCGACTCAGATTAAAAATCAGCCTAGATATTGTAAAGATTAATACACTGACCAAGTTTTTCAAGATCCAGTCATAAATGTGGCTTCTAGTGTGGTAACAAGGTTTTCCTAGATTTGTTCTGTTGACCTAGTTTTAGGACATGACCCTAATTAAAAATCAACCTTGCTGTTGTCAAGATAAACATTCAGACCAATTTCCATGAAAATTGAGTCATAAATGTGGTCTCAAGAGGGATAACAAGGTTTTTCAAAGAAATTAACTAGTGACCTTTGTATTGAAAGAGTCAGCCCCAGATTCAAATTCGACTTGGAAATTGTCATGATAAACATTCTGACCAAGTTCCATTGAGATTGAATCATAAATGTGATAATAAGGTTTTTCTATGATATTACCCGGTGACCTTGTTTTTGCACGCAATTGGCCTAGATTCAAATTCAGCCTAGTACTACTAATAATTTTACTACCTCTAATCCTACTGCTAATCCTGCTGAACTACTACTACTACTACTACTATTTATTCTGCTTCTACTAGTTCAACTATTACTTTGACAACTACTATTACTACTAGTATTCCTGCTTCTGCTGCTGCTACTACAACTTCTACAATTGAATTCATACATATTAAAAGCCAATTGATCAGGTGATGGCAAGTATGTACCTGGGAAGTTCTGAGTCCCCATCGACCCCCTGGATGTGCAGACCGGCCTGTGTGTTGGGCAGATACTTGCGGAGATGGGCCGGGAAGCTCAGGGGAACATCAAACTCCTGATAGGCCACATTGGCTGGGCACTCTGTAGTACAAGCACTTACAGATGTTATTGGTATCACCATTATATAATAGTGAGTGATATTTAATGTTAATATGGGTTTAATATTAATTTCCAGAAATAAACTGACATCAAATATCTAAGCTCCATAGCAAATGTTATTCAGCAAAAATTAATAAAATTACTGTGTTTTACAAAGGTAACAAAGCCTGAAATAACTAAATTACCTGCTATAACAAACCAATTAATAGAATATATTTTGTTGCCAGTTGCCTAAAACATGAAATAATGTCAAAATGGAAATAAGTCTTGTTTTTATCAAAATGAATACAAATCATGATTAATGCTAACAATTAAAATGAAGGATTCAAAATGAAGTGCTAGTACAGAATATCATGGGCACATAAAGATCATTCAACTGTGAAAGTTTGAGAGAGGTCCATAGTTAAAAAGAAGTTAAACATAAAAGCTTTAGAGTACTTTATATTCTTTCGTGGAAAAACAGACAAAGTGCTATAGTTATGCCAAGACTTGTCACTCCCAAATTCCTTTCTTTACACTCATTTACAGATTAAGGCCAACTGTGAAAATCGGGAGAACTCCACCCAGTAGTTAAAAAGGATTTTAAAGGACAAGCCTGAAAGTATGTCGTACGGACGTATGTATGTAAGGACATAAAGACAGACGGAAAAGTGCAATTCTTAATACCTCCCACCCCCTTAGGGCATAAACAACATTTTTATAACTGGTTGCATTCACATCAATAATATAATATTATGATTAAAAGGATTTTACATCTAACCATTGGAAGCCCAGCCTCTGTTTAAATTTTACTACATTGCAATTTATATTGCACATGAGCTGTTTAGGATTGAGTCAAGACATGACATATATGTGTACAGTAGAGAGCTCAATGTACCAGGTGACTGGTTGTTCACATATTGTCCGACAGCAAGAGGGTTGACTGGTAGCTCAGTAAGCCAAGATGTGTCGCACATCAGCTGACCCCACACACTGTCCCGCCCTGAACACGATCTGCAAGCAACATACACAATACTGGCACAATACTTATATATGAGCTGCAAACAACATAATGTAACAATACTTATACATGAGCCCCTCCATGCAAAAAAGGGTCTTATACCATATGCTTCCAGCATAGCTCAAGAACAGCCTAGGATTAACACAGTATGTTCAAGTTCTACCCTTCGTGGGCTCATAAGCAGACAGGGTAGCTCCTGAACAGCCAGCGCAAATGCACCATTTTTGCATGACGCAGTTCACACAAAGAACAAAATCATGTTTAAGACTTCAAGTCATTATTAAATAAATATTTGATACAAATATTTGGCAAACAGGCTACCATGACATAAAACTTCCTCAGGTGCCAGAATCTAGGACAAAAGTATGTAAGATGCCAAGAGCTTACTAAAACTAGTATTGTGCTGATTTAATGTCACAAAAATGTACTTAAGGATAGTCAGACATACTTGCATTACCCATACACAGGACTAATTGGCAAAATACTTTTTACTGTATCCTGACAAAAGCTCTCCGTCAAATTTAAGAGGGCGGACAAAAGCTCTCAAACAATTTAACCACCCTGGACAAGAGCTCTCCTATAATTTTTCCACCCCAGATAAAAGCTTCCCCTGACCCGTAAAATTAAGAGGTGTTCAAAGGCTTAAACTTGAATTTATTGTTAATATTATTGCAAGTGAACAAGTGAACATTTTTAATCCATTTTTTTATATTCATCATGTGTTGTGTGTCAAAGTGAAACAAAACTAATTTAAACAAATTATACTTGCTGATACAAGTAATTGCTTCAAACTTTTAGTGCAATTTTTAATAGACAAGTTTTACTCAGTATGATACAAATGACACTTTCTTTCAAACCAACCAAATTATGCACTAATATCTAATATTTGTCTGAATGTATGCATTATTTCCACCAGAGGTCTGCATGTACGCAGTTTACTCATTGCAAAATGATTTTATTTTGTCTAATAAAAAATTAATATTAAAATGCTTGCCCAGTCTTCACGTGTAAGTGGACATAATGTCAAGTAATATCTTGTAGACTAGCTAATATCTGGGAGAGCCTTTTTCTGTATGTTTGTAAAATTATGAGATAACTCTTATCCAGTTTAGTAAAATCATTTGTAAGCTTTTGTCCGGAGAGGTAAAACTATAAGTTTTTATCTGCTCCCCTTAATTTTGACAGGAGAGCTTTTATTTCAGAGAGCTTTTGTCCTACCTTGCTTTCTTACTTGTACATCAATTTGGACAGCCCTGTATCCTTGCCATCAATATGTACCCCGTCAGCACATCTGAACAGGAAGGGGTTGGCCAGACTGACCAAGAACACTGGTTCCCATGGCTGATACACCAGGCCTAGAAAGAAAGAAACAACATGGCAATATGAGCTGCGTCATGGCAAAATGGGTCTTATGCAATATTACGCCAGCGTACCTCCAGACCTGCATGTTCATGAAGCGTCTGCTACAAAGTCACCCAAGGTTTCATGGTCTGTTCATATATGTGTCGTGTTCTGAGAAAACTGGGCATAATGCTTGTGCGTAAATTGTCATCCCAGATTAGCCTGTGCAGTCCGCACAGGCTAATCAGGGACGACAATTTCCGCTTTTATGACACTTTTCGTTTAAATGAATTCTCTTCTTAGCAAAAATCCAATTTAGGCGGAAAGTGTCGTCCCTGATCAGCCTGTGCAGACTGCACAGGCTAATCTGGGATGACACTTTACCCACATGCATTATGCCCAGTTTTCTCAGGACACATATATTACCATTATAGCACTCCATGGAGTGGATCTATGATCTAGTGGTAATACAATGGCACCAGAGTTAATGGAGCACATGTTTGATCACCACTCTAGTTTGTCTTTCTCATGAGACGTTAAACCAAGGTGCAGTAGAGTATGGCACTTAACAATCAAGGATCTCCTCTGCAATAGTGCAACTCCTTATATTGCCATTTCCTTGTAATAAAAAAGACTTATGATAGAAAAAGTCACTATATGGGTGAGAATCTAAGTGAACTTGATAAAAACATGTAACCATACACCAAATCATGATACTTATTAAGATATCTACTAGAAAATCTTGAACATCAAATATTATTTGAAGATATTTTTTGAAGAACATACTAGCAGCAGAAGAAGTATAACTATTATATTACTTCTGATGTCTCTTCATACATCACTTATGTAATGCTGATGTCTTTCAAATGGAACATCCTCAAATCAAATTTCAAAAGTAAGGCTTTCTTTGATTATGGAAATTTTTCTCCCAAATAAGGTGATAAAACAGAAAGGTAAATTGTTCTCACCAGGGTATATGGCTACCAGAGTCTTCTCTGGCACACAGCCCTGTATGACAAAAACTCCTCTTCCACCATCCTTCAGTGTACTGGTCTGTCTACCTATACTAAAACCAACTTCATTCAGCAAAATGTTGCGGTTCTTTCTATGCTGGTCATCTAAACTCAAATCACGTGTAGATTCAAATTTGGAGAAAAGGCCAAGGAGCGTCTGTTCCACAGAGTTGTCAGGTATGATCTTGTCTTCGAGCACTGTTTGAACAAGCCTTGGAGAGCTGAAATTAAAATATGAGCCATTCTCAAATTTTGATCCTTGATTGTGTAATACTTAAACATTATATGAACCTGTGCACAGATTGATATTTTCTCCTTTTTTGTCATCTATTGGTAAATTAATTGAAAACCTGCGACTCAGTTATATAACTATAAGGGAGCAAACATAAAGACATGACCCAGGTATATTCACAGAAATTTTCTTTTGCTTTGCAGATCTTAAATTCAGCTTTTTTAATCTGCTCTCATTCAGGTATTGGGCTAAATGAAATAAATATACCAGTAAATAAGAAAATGAATAATAAAAATATTTAAGACAACCTTGGCCAATCCAAAACAATACCATGCAATAGGTTTTCTTCTTTATAAAGTACCTGTAAAAGGCACTTTCCCAAACAAAGAAAAATTAAAAAAAATCCAAATGCCGTCTGAAAAATTCCCTAAAGGAAGAAAATGTTGTTTTAATTTTGTTCCCAAAGCGCGAGATATCTGCAAGGGAACAAATAAAATAAGGACTAAAACTAAACATTTCAGTATGTAAATGAATATTAAGACGGGTTTGTGCAATTTAGTACCAAGCAATTTCCTGATTGGGGTGGTACCGTTAATTTTTCCCAATAAGGCATAATAATTGCTGAAACCAAACTTGTATTCCTAGGTGTGTTGGACACTGCATTGTTTATCCTGATGTTTTGCTAACTAAAATCTAAATCAATAATTTAAGTAGTAATGATTGTAATATTATGATATTTTCACCTGTTCCTATCACAGACTAAAACAATAATTAAAAAACTGCACGTGACTCATTTACATTAATATAAAGTAACAAATACAAAATGGTCTGCATGGCGTAGAGGATATGGTGTCGGCCTAGGGACCAGAGGTCATGGGTACGCTCTCTACAGTGGGAGTGTTCTTTAGATCTTTCCCAAAGACTAATAAAAGTCTTAACACTATGGATTTGTTTACAACTCAAAACCCTTAATTGCAATACATGTATACGAAATCTTGACGTCCTTTCATGATAATATCACTGCACAAAAAATTTGGCTATGAAAACTTACCTCTGGCTATGAAATGTTGAAAGTTTCATAGCCACATTGTCTATGAAAACGAAAATGTTAGTTTTGCAGACTGATTTATGGATTCATTTCTTTACTTGATTGAAGATAAATGTAAATAACAAGAATCGCAATGCTTACTTTTCGTTTATGTTTGCGGCAATCCATGGTACAAATCGATATTTATAAAGCTTCCAACGTTTTAAAATTTCTCTAAACATTTTGCTCCATGGGCGCTGCCATCTTGTATTGCTGTTTTTACAAGTGAGGTATTTCCCGACAAATGTTTTAACGTAATGCAGATTAAACAATTAATTGCAGAACGCAGAGTAAAATCTAGTGTGTATCACGTCATCAGACATTGAGTATTGTTGGCATGTGTATTCTCCGGAATTTCTGCGATGGGGTTTATTTATTGAACACTTGTCAGGTTCTTAGATGACTTAAATTGCGACAGAGAGCTAATGAAGCCCTATTAATCAGCAATAGTTCCGAAACCTTCACCGGGTGTGTAATTAGGCAATCCCTCAGCTAATATTAACATGTGCTTATGCAGTCATAATTGCATTACAGAAGTAAAGGATAACTATAAATCTGCGTCAAGTGAACACATAGTGTATATGGTCTTTATTGAATGTAATATGTAAGGCCTTTATTTTTTATCTTTTGTTTTACGGGTGCGCTGACCCTAAATTTGTACAAATACTGATACACTTAAAAATTACTTTCATGAATTTTATTCTTATTTCATCCGCCGACTTAGCATTTTATTAACAGATAAGATAAAACAAATGCCGATCGCAGAAACAAATTAAGGCAAAACAATAAAAATGCAAACTGATGAAATATCTGTCCAAAAGCCACGTGGAGTTCTTTTTAGGAGTAACCGACCAATTCTCATTTATAAAAGAATAAAAAAAAAAAGTGAAAGTGAATCTCGGAAAAGACAGTCTGCAAGTTAACTTGACACGATAAAAAAAACAAATCCCAGATTTTTTACCAAAACTTGCATTTAACACACATGGCTTGATTTAAATGTCAGTGGATCTGTGTACAATCAGAATCGTAAGCATATTCTGCATATTAATTTCGTTTTAAAATATTGACTAACGGAATTTAAAGATATATTTACAAAGTATATCCTTTGACAGTTGTTTTCTTAAAATACATGTTCATTTGAATTTAACCTTGCATTAACAGTATAAATATGAATGTTTGAGATTGTGAAAAACGAGCCATTATAGCGTTTTCAAATTCATAGCGGATGCGTTGAAACCAAATATTTCTGAACTGTATATGTTTTAAGTTTTCAAACGAAAAAATAATACTTTTTAAATTATATCTTGATTTTTTTACTTTTATCTTTCCTGCCCGACTGAACGTTTTGCGCTTGACTTCAAATTTCAATATTTTTGCGACAGATTATCCGCGGAGAAATAACCCTGATACATGAAATTATTCGTTTAAATATACAAACGAAGACTCAGAAAGTCTGTCCTTCACGAAACGTTATGGACTTGTCAGTTACAGCTGTTCCCCCATTGGTATAATTTGCGGTCAGCGTATTAGTTTGAACATGCGCCTCTCACTTCGGTGGCCCGGATCTAACACTCTCTTCCGGCGCATATGAGTTTGGTAAGAGATCACCATACCAGACAGATGGTTTTACTTCGGCATCCCCACAGCACAAGACCACACCAACATTGAATACGTTCCAGTAAAAACTAAATAGCTGGATATTACAGCTATAGTTTAACCATTCGTTCCAACTTTCGTCAGTCTAATTGGGTTTGACTCACTGATGAGTGCTGAGACACACTCTGGAACCACTCATAATGCAGCCTTGGAGGGGCAGAATGAGCTCATTAACTTGAAAGAACACACAACGGAGCAATGTTGTAGTGGTAACGAGCGGTGCTACCATGCAGACGTTGTGCGAGGCGAGCTAACGCTTTTTTTCGGCAAAGCTGTTTAACCCTTTCAGACATTTCACGACCATTGTAATTGTAAAAACAAAGATTCACGCAAGTAGATCCCAACGAATAAATAAAATTTAGTTTTTGTGAAACAAAAAGCACACACACAACTTTCTCGAATCATAAAACGCGAATCTACAAAATATTGACCCATTTACGTTAACATTTAATTTAATTTGTGTGTAGTATAGCGGAAACACAATCCTCATTCTGAAAATTATATGGATGCAGCAATCCGTTTTGCAACGATGTAAAGTGAGAGTTTAGCGTGCAATTATTTATCTTCAATAAAAAAAGACTTAGCGGATTAAACAGTCTCACATCAAACTCTCAGAATTAATACAGTTTGTTTGAGCCTCTATACATGTTTCACTTAGTCAGCACCAACACGTTTATATTTAAAGGATACGTTCTCATAGTTAACAATTACTATGGATGCTCATAAATTATTGTATATTGTTTTAATGATTGACATTAAAACATCTTTAAGTATTGTTCTTTTACAACCGTCATTCAAGCAGGAGCTTTTTTTTGTCAAATGGTTAGCATTTGAAACAAACGTTCCCAAAACACATTTTGGGGGGATATGTATATGTCTCCACGATTATTTTTTTTTTTAATATGGGAAGAAAGTCTTTATAAAAAAAAAAAAAAAAAANAAAAAAAAAACTAAAAGTTTTGGATAATGTTAAGGCGATCAGATTATTCAAATCGGTGTTTCACTTATTTGTATAAAGTTAATGAACTTTTTAACTTGAGATCATTTCCTCACAAACCTATGTACATATCAATGAGTCTAGTTTTAAATATATGAATAAATACATTTGAATTTACTGACTCTGGATACATCCAAACATCTACAAAACCAGTATGTTGAAGCAAGTCCCGCACTTTAGTTATCCTATTGTAACATCGTTTTATATTTTCAGCACCGCTTCTCATATAACAAAGAGTACTATTCATCACATGCTATACCTTGTTTTCAATGTAATACAGACATTACGTATTTTTTTTATATTACACATGTGTAATACAGCATTTTTAAGCGTTTTCATTGGCTACATAATCAATAACTAACCAATCGCATNATATCCTCAGCATTTGAAAAAACCCAAACTTCATACGCATAACAGTTAAAACAGTATTGAAGTTACATACGAATCAAACAAATTGAACATTATTTTAACAGGAACATGCATGTCTTGGGTGATTGAAAAACGCGACCCCAAAACCTTTCAGCCTTTATCTAATTAGGTTTGAGTAGTTTGTATAAATGACCCACCACTTGATAAGACAATGTCGAGATAATTAAATGATTGAATCATTTCTATTTGCTCATTATTATAACAAATTGGCTCGTTCTGTGAATTATGTTCACCCTTTTTATATATGACTACTTTTTTCTGCCTTAGTTTCAGCTTCCATCGATTACAATATTCGTATAGATTATCTAAAGATTGTTGTTACGCTTTCGGTGTTTCGGGAAAATAAATACAGCATCATCTGCAAACAATAATACATAAATAGAAAGCTGGTCTTACGTTATCATTTTGCATTGTAATTACTCAAATAGTGTTTGATGTTGCACGGGAAAAGAGAAATAGTATTGGCGAGATTGTCTTCCCTTGCAATAATCCAACTTCGCATTTAAAGAAATCAGACAACGTCCCTATATGTTTTATACATAATTTCACTTCATCATACATCCACTGAATATTTTTTTACAATCTACCGTTAATTCCTTTCTTAATAAGCTTAAAGTCCGATACGATATTGAATCATATCATTGCATTAGGTCAATATAGCAACAGTATAGTTTCTTTTTACTCTTAAATTGTTTATCTATAAAATCATTCAGTAGAACAATAGCATCCATCGTGATATACCGGTAGTTAGTTTTGAATCGGAACTTAGCGTCTGTGAGCGTATCGTTTACAAAGGCCCACTTTTTAAGCCGTTCGTTTATTAAACTGTAAACAATTTTGCGAAACAGCTCACTAATGTTATACTTGACAGACAGACAGATTGTTTATAAAGACTCATACAACAGTACATCGTATTAATACTCAAATAAACACATTATTTTCTATCATGTGAATACGCATAACAACATAATAGTTCATGTATATAACATAAAACGTCAATTACAAATATAATTACAAATAAACACCATATATGACAAGAACACGCAAGTTCTATCGAGGTGTGATACAATATATTAAACAGTATTATTTAGGATTGTATTTCTTATAACCAAAACTTTTTTGATTTATTAACATACATTAGAAATTACTTATCGATCAAATGAAATCAATAACTTATGGAATTTATATACAGATGGGTTAATATAAAATATACGCTTTTTTTTCTTAAATCAGTGTGACAGCGGCATACACATATTCAATGACATTCGTCTTCGAAATCAACGTCATTACAACATAAACAATAGCGTTCATTCATTGGAATGTTGTTCTGCGCATACCAGCCAGTTTGGATATTCAACAGGTGTGCAGAGACTCTTAATCTTAAAAAAAAACAAAATCGCAGACGTCTAGGGAGTAAGTCTAAATAGTCTTCATATTCCAAAGAGGTTTTACGAACTTAATACATATATAAAACAGGACTGTTATTCATTTTACCATACCATTCGTGTTTATAGTTGTTTAAACAAGTCTTCATTTGAACTCTCTAACAAAACCTTTTTCTTTCACAACGTTTTGATTTTCAAATACAATCTATAATTATTTAACATGTTATTCATATTCGTGACTCAGTTTGTATAACCTTTATTACAACCGTTTAAAGCTTGTTTGTAGAAATTTTGCATAATAATATTTTCATTGCTAAGAATTTCAAACTAATATTTTATAATTTTAACAGACCTGTCAGTATACAATGGATATCTACCTAATTCTCCATAGACAGCAACATCACATGTATTTATTTAAACCTGAAGCAATCGTTTGCAAAGTTTTAAATGTATGCACTCAATATGATCTGACTCTGTGAAGCCCCATACTTCTGAAGAATAATTTAAAATAGAACCCACAAAGTATTCAAACAACTGACAGAATATGTTTGGTTTTATGTCAAATTCATGGCATTTTATCAGTTATGTATTCATTGCTTTACGGGCATCACCAACCAAATGTTCTTAGTTTAATTAAAACTTCCAGTATAATTCAACACTGTGCCTAAGTAGTTAAAGTTATCAACAACTTCAATATCATTTCCATTGTATGCTTAATTTTCATTTTTTGTAATCCCCCTCTCTTCCGAAACACCATTATTTTCGTTTTTGCAGTGTTCTCATTAAGCCCCCCAGAATTGCAATATGAATATAATCTATCTAGATTGCATTGGACTACAGCAGGTGACTTGCCTAAAATAGCCATGTCGTCAGCAAATAATAGTAAAATCAACACAATATCATCTATACTCAAACCAGAGATAATGTTATCTTGTAGGTAAAGTACAAGTTCTTCAACAAATACAAAAACCGCAATCGGCGACATTACCTCCCCTTGCCTCAGTCCAACTGCATACCTAAAATAATCTGAATAAGATGAACATGATTTAACACGTGACTTAACATTCGCATACATATTCTTCACTATTCTGAACAATGAACATTGCATACCAGACTTAAACATTTTCAACCAAAATGCATTGCGGTATATTCTATCAAAACATTTTAACATATCGACGTATCTAACATACAGACGTTTATTTACATTTAAATAGTTTTGTCCAATCGATATCAATATCTAAATAGCATCAACAATTCAACAACCTTTCCTAAACACGAACTGCGTATCCGAAATACTAGTGTTTTCATTGCAAAACGTTTCAAACCGTTTTCTTTAAAATAGTGGTAAATAATTTTGAAAGGCAACATACCAAAGTAATCCCTCTTAAGTTATTAACGTCATTAACATCACCTTTTGTATGCAAAGGGATTACAACCCTTCTGTCCATTTATCAGGAAAAAAGCCCGATACAAAAATACCATTAAACACATCGCATAAATTTGAAGACAAAATATCACTGCATTCAAGAAAATACTCATTCAAAATACAATACACTTCCCGGTGATTTTTCTCGTCAACAACAGATATTGGAACGTCCAGTTCTGGGAATGCAGAATTGTCCAAGTTAAAATTATTATTTAAACAAAAATCCTCTGCTTCATTATTATACAAATCAGACATATTGCTACAAAGGTTTTCAAAAAAACTTTGTAAATTCTTCTTAGGATATTTTATTATCAATGACATTATTTCTTGTTTTGAAAAATCGCCAAAAGTCTCTAGGTTTGTGATTTCTCACATTTTCAATCTCCAGCATTTTTTTGCCTTTAGCAAAAGGCTTTCTCATTTTGGATTAAGTCCTTATAACGTTCATAACCGTTTTATTTGAGTTAAAAAATACGTGAAATTTCGTGCTACAAATTTAGTACATCATAGAACTCGTGATCAAACGTTTCTGCAGTCTGTATACAGTTATATACATGCAAACTAGGATTTGTTTTATAAAAACATGCTTTAGAAAATAACGGATCAGCAACTTTGCGAATGGTTTAAGAAAATCTATACAACAAGTCATTTATTCACTTTCTGCTTGAATAATCAATATGTTGTTATTACAAACAGGTAGAATACAAATAATCCCTGAACGAAATTACCCACGTAACGCATCGTTCCACTTATATTTAACATCGGTGTAAGTCTGATACTCAGACGAGGCGTTATTACATTATAACGAAAACTGTATCGGGTCGTAATCACTAAATACGTTAAAATCATGCCAATACATAATAAATGACAGAAGTACCTTTATTTGAATAAAAACAGTTTGTTTACAGCTATCGCCAACTCTACCATTAACAATACGCAGACACGTGGATTTACATAAATCTAGTAATCTTACTCCATATTTTTTAAGTGAATAATGTACTGAGGCCCTATTAGAGGCATTATCTGGGTTGTAATCAACATCATCATAAAAAGTATTAATTATATCATGTACAATATAATCACATTTATTTCCAACTCTACTATTGTGATCGCCAGTAACAAACACTTTACCAAATTCAGAAAAATAAGCTATATCATTTTCTAAAATTACAAATAAATCCACATGGAATTTGTTATAAACTGGAGACTTACGTATATAAAAAGACAATTGTATCGTAATGATTTTTTACAATAATAATTCCATCAGCTAATTCTTTTTAAATATATACAACAATGCCGCCAATATTTCTGCGAGATTACCTATATTGGCATTTTCTAAAGAAGTTAGAAGACAAGTATCCACTCAATTCGATATCACTGCAACTATTCGACCAAGATTCGTACAAAAACATATATCATAGGAACTCACAATATTTATAAAAGAATGATCTTTTTTTTCAATTTGTCAGACCATTTACATTCCACGAAAAAAATGCCGATTTCTCCACTGTCGTGTCCCTAATCTCGCACTGGCCGCCCGTCGACGTAGAGGGTGTCGTTCGCAATCCACGATCGCTTTCAATTGGCTCTGGCCTCTTTCATCTTAGGAAGCAGCTTCCGACGTTTGTCAACCGCTTCCGGTGGAAACTGTTCAAATACATTGTAGCTGGTACCAGTCAGATGTTTCCACTGGCGACGCAATGACTCCTTGTCTTTGAAAAATGCAAACGTCGCAATTATAGAGCGAATTTTACCACGCGTTGGTTCCCCCGGCGATCTGTGAACCCTCTCGAATCCCCGCCGTTTCCTGTGCGATTTGAAGTGAATTTGTGAGATGTTTTTTAAGAATTGATTCTGTCGTATCAGGCGACTCACTCTCAACGTCCGGCACACCAGTAAAAATGAGATTGTTCCTCATACTTTGCGATTTGATAAAGCTAAGATCCCCCCGAAAGCTGTCACGCTCACCTTTAAGGTCGTCAATCCTACTTGAGAGCTGTACCGCTGCTTTGTCCGCCCCTTCAGTTAAGTGTTCTATTTTCGTTACGCGCTCATCAACCCTTTTGACGCGATCGTTCATGGCAACCACAGGGTTTTCCAACACTGCCATACGCTGGTCCATTTTGTCAAGGCATTGTAATGCCTTGATAGGTGTTTGTGTCGAATAAGTTACATTTTTTGAAAATAGGTATACTTACTCCCTTTGACAAAGATTTTGGAAATTACTGCTTCTCAAGTAAACAGTTAAATCAATTGAATGAGATTTATTTATTCCCAGTAATTGTATTGCCTTTCGTAATTTCTCCTTTGTAGATAAATTATCAAACTCTTCAAATGTCCCTGTCATGTTATTTGTATTGTAACATGCTACGTTTTCGTTAATATTTTATTCTTCGTCAATTATATTTGAAGAAGTAAGCCTTTTAAAATGTGTAAAAAGGAATCAATGTCAATATTATCACCCGTGTTATTAAATGACTTCTTTCTTTAACAAATGTTTCCAAAATTCTTTTTTTAAATCGCATTTCATTCATTTTAAGATATTGGTTCCTGTTAAAATTACGTTTAGATTGTCGATACTGATACTTATAAATTACAATCATTGTTCGCTATAAGTATCACATGTCTACTATGGCTCGATTGGTCATTGTCGGCTCGGGTACTACTTACATGTACCCTGGGTACTCTCAAGTATACTTACATGTACCCCGGGTACGGTAAATATACTTAAACGTACCCGGGAGTTTTTACTCTAAATCGGTCGTTGTCGGCTATTTCTTTTTTAATTAATTATGATCACATTTATGTCAATTTTCTGTTAAATGGCCTCTATATTATCGAAACTTATACTCAAAGAGCATGTTGATGAAGTTTTTTAAACGAGAAGTTTCTTTAAGATTAACAATATCGTTTTACGGTAATCGGAATCGCGTATTACGACATCGGATTTTGGGCGGGAACACAACTCCGGTACAGTCTTATATAGACCGGGTACGTTTAAGTATATTTACCGTACCCGGGGTACATGTAAGTATACTTAAGAGTACCCGGGGTACATGTAAGTAGTACACGAGCCGACAATGACCAAACGAGCTCTACTATGACCATCTGTATACAAGTTGTACCTGTTTAACTTCTCAATATATAAATTTCGTGTTGTTGTTTTTTTACAAACACTATCAAACCATTTGTTACTTGCGTTTCAAATCAATGAGCGTTTATGCTGTTGTCGGGCCCTTTTAAAGTATTTATTTTAAAAACAATGTAAATCGGTCGACCATTTCATGCGTTTCTCAATTATTTTCTTTGCGTTGATATAGGCCATGGCATAACAGATTAACTTCGTTTATGTAAGCAATGAAATTATTGTCACAATAGACAACGCAAACAACAGAAGCTTACAAATTAGTCAATCGTTTGCGTTTGCAACGCTTCATATTTTTTATCAATTTCTAATTATGATAACTAATAAAGGAATATGTATTTTCAGTATGAGACTACGTCATTAGTTTTTGTTTTGTTTCGCTCAGTGATATTCAGTATTCTTTTCTTTTTTCAGTCTGTGTTTTTCGGCAATCTGTTAACAAATCCCTCTAAAACTGATAAACATATGGATACTTTGTTTCATGTTTCAATCGTTTAAAATTCTACTGTGCGAAGTCATAAAATCATATTTATTGGTATCAATAAACACGACATAAAAATGTATGCCAATGTAGATAATAGAGGGCCGCCAGATAACACAAAATATCATGCAGACTTGCAATGATTTGTTTATCGATAGGTCTTTGATTACACTGAAGGTAGGTTTATTTACAATAAATTAATTTATAATAAAAATAATCTTGTAATGTTAATGCTGACGTTATCATATTTTAATGAAGTTTGTTTCCCAAAGCACAATAAAAATATATAAAGTATATTGTGAAAATATTTACTATAACACAAATTTCCTGTAGAATAACTAGTGAGATTTCGAAATCGAAAGTGCAAAATCAATCTCAAAATAACGTTAATTTAAATTCGACTGTAACATTCCGATTTTTACTCTTATTCGAGTGTTGTGACATAAGTTTAAAATATGTGAATCGAGTTTTTGATATATCACATACATGATTGTGGCGAGAATACTATCAATTCAAAATTCAAGTTTGAACACGCATATTCATGTTAATAACCAATAGAACATTGAATGGGAAATTCCATGAGTTTATTTCAAAATCATTGTGTACATAAGGGAATCAAAACGTTATGAAGGCCATACAGACTTATTTGAGAACGTTTAGATCCGTTTGAAGATAACTATAATTACACAAGACATATGATAACCTGCTTTTAGATCAATCTCTGAAGAAATGGAATCTTTGGGCTGACATGTTAACCGAGATATCGACATCTTATGATATGTGTAACAGTATAGGCCTTAAATTTAATGAATGAGTCATACCCAGTGCCACTCTGTTAGTATATACATACAAGCCTCCGCAGTATACTCAGTATATTGCTAGCGCTCACCACATGAAAGCGCACTATCAAGTTTCTGATAAAATATTTATTATGGATGTATAATAAATATATTATCAGGCAATTTGATAGTGCGCTTGCATGTGGTGAGCGCTAGAAATAGACTGAGTAGACTGCGGAGGCGTGTATGTATATACATGTACTAACAGAGTGGCACTGGGTATGGCTCATTCATTAAATTTAAGGCCTATACTGTTACAATATGCTTCCATTTAAATGTTTCCATAAATGTGTTATTGCAGGAGATTAAAAATAAATGGCAGAAGGAGGAACTGATCGAAGCTCGCCAGAAACCGAAACGGTTCCAATTACCAACAACCTGTATAGCCGTCACTCTCGGGTAAGTCAGGGACTGAAAGCTTTCCCAGACACAACAACCTATTCAGTCGTCGCTATCGCGTAAGTCAAAAACTGTTAGCGTTCACACACAAAGCAGCCTTTACTGTTGTCACTTATAGTTAATTGAGAGAAAAATAATGTTCACCGAAACAACAGCACATAAAGGTGTCACTCACGGCTAAGTCAGGGACTAAAAGACACAGAAGCCTGTTCATTCGTTACTCACGGGTAAGTCAGGGACTGAAAGTGCTCCCAGACACAGCGGCCTGTAAAGTCGTCAATCAAGGGTATAGAGACTGAAAGCAATCCCCGACACAGCAGCCTGTTTATTCGTCACTGTTAGGTAAGAGAACAGAAAGCGTTCCCGATGACAGAAAGCGTGCCCGTTCGGTTTGATTGTCGTGTATCAAACTAAAGGGGTGACAGGTGACAATACCATATCATATTTGCATCAGGACCAATTTAACATTTCATTTGATATCACAAACTGTAATGTTTTATGAAAACGTATTGGACATTACTGGAATAGGACACTAGTTAATAACATGATGTTTAAAGTCAATACAATAAGTGCATCCTTTTTATTTTCAGAATCATGTCGAAGGCGTATCCGTGGAAGTCTGCAATATAATGGCCCGGTTGGGATACGGAGAGGAGATCAGACGGAGACGTGTTGAGACGTACAGGGAAAATGATTTGCTGGTGGACGCAGGTCTTTCAACTCAATTCACAGCTGGCAGCAAGTCCGAGGGACTGACCTGCTTGGCAGAAAGCGATTTTGACGTTTTATTCGTGCTAAACAGTGTCCTCTGTGTGGAAGCTGGAGTCGATCTACACACAATACCTGGCAATATAGAAGTGTACAGAATGGATACAAGTGCATACCCAGGACACTGCAGGATGTTACTGGAGCGATATGCTTCCACTCGTCTAACTTTTATTGATAATTTACTGTGTGATGACGGAAAAGGGAATGCTTTACTAAGCAGCGGATTCTTTCTTGATGAAATGTTGAATATTGGATTTCTTGATGAAATGTTAAATATTGGAAATCTTCCATGTGGTCGCGCGGGGCCCGCACTACCTTTTTCCGCAGGTGGAAAATTGAATGTGGACATGGTTTTGGCAATACGCTGTCA
Source organism: Dreissena rostriformis (assembly GCA_007657795.1). NCBI lineage: Eukaryota > Metazoa > Mollusca > Bivalvia > Myida > Dreissenidae > Dreissena > Dreissena rostriformis. The sequence goes on from VMBQ01005686.1 coordinate 59,505, forward strand.
ATGTCCCTCCATCCTGAAGAGATGGGCTCGACGACCTCGACATTGGCCGCCACCGAATGTCGTGCAGAGAGTTGTATCATTGGGATCTTGTGTCACCCCCGTAGGAGATAAAGGCAGTGAATACAGATATTTAGAATGGCGGATTTGCTTTAACATGGGTGAAACGGAACTCGTTAAAAATCTTAATGGAACTCAGGCAAAATTGTATGTTATTCTAAAAATGATTGTTAAAGAAGTACTGAAACCACACAAAAAAGAAATAACATCATATGTGCTAAAAAATGTAATATTTTGGCAAGCTGAAAGGAATTCGCCGGCAATTTTTCAAGAAAGCACTTTGATTCACTGGTTACATGATGCCCTGGGAGCACTCAGAACTGTAATATCCTCTACAAAACTGCCATATTACATGATTCCTGAACGCAATCTGATGGCAGCGTGTGGAATGCAGGATGAACAGCGGCGTAAATGGGTAGCAGATATCACGGACATGATGGAGGACGGTCCACGTGTAATACTGAGATTGCCGAAGATACGACAGGCCGTTATCTGTCACCCAGAGCCGCTGCTGTGGTTCAGCAGGAGAAAGATGGAGATGGAGATGCTGGTGCTGGAGTGGTGGAACAGAGGCATAAAATGTTTAAATGCGAACGGGGAGTTTGATGGTATCGTCCTGCTGGAAATATTTAGACGGTTGCTTGAGATAGTGAGAGAGGTCTGTTTAAGGATGATAATGGAAGGCAGCGCTGCATGTGATCAGGATGGCATAATGCACAGAATGTTAAAATAAAATGAATTGAACAGATATTTTTATGTGTTCACACATGTAAACATGTATTGTACGTGGATTGCAACAGATTTGTCATTATTTTTATGCTAAGTGGTAGAATACATAACACAACAATTAAGATAACCGCCTTTTAATGAGGTTTAATACTATATAAAGTAGGATTAACTTTAACGAAGTGTTAGTTCTCGGTGTGTTGTTGGTAAATCATTACTATAAAAATGGTATGATTGAGATAAAATACTAACCAACTTTTCAGTGATATGACGCATTTGTATAATTAAATAAGATTTTTTTTTTTGGGGGGGGGGACGATCAAGCAAACAAACAATCATGTCATGCTAACTAGAATATGTAACACGTTATTTCCAAAGCATAATCACTGCGTGTTTCTTGTTCAACTTTGAAAAAGATTGTCCTCCGCTTCAAAATTTACGTTTAAATTTTTTAAGACATTTCCACTGAAACTCATATAATGCACGCTATAATTGCATCAGTTCTCATTTCTGTATTATAGTTCGAAGTTTCGTGCATTTCGAGCGCTATGGGCTCAGAAAGAACTTCACACATTAGCGTTTCTGGAATTTCATACACGCATACACATGCATTGACATTGGTACCGTAGCCACAGACACCGTGGCTCCAAATTATTTGAGAATTAACTGCTTCGCATATCCTCATTTCGAAAATAAAGGCTGAAAAATGTCTAGATAATTTTATTGAAAAAAAAATTTTTAATTGTTTTCAGCTGTTAGTCGCTTATCCAGTGCGAGAAATGTTTAATGTAGTGTAATGCATATTGATATATTAAATGTATGTATATAAAGTTTATAAATCAATACATAGTACATGTATATATAAATTTCCTGTTTACTTGTATACACCTAAAGATGCTGGTATTTGCAGAATATAAGAAAAATAGGAAATATACAATACATATATGTACCCGTATATTAAAAATGCACACTTGTGTCCGTATTCATAAACGATATTACATCAGATTACATTATAGGTGTCCTCATGTGAAGAAGTCACAAAACTTAATCTTTGGTAATACATGTATCTACATTTTAGTAAGTTCGTGTACCTAGACTTTATCATTTTATACATGTATACGTCCAAACTACAAGACGGTGTCTATTAGTTCTATGTGTCGCGAATAAGTCCCTCAATTGTCTGCGTGTCAACTTAAATCGTTTAAGATATGTTGTTTTTACTATGTATAAACACAAGACGCCATTTTGTAAATGTTACAATATTCTTTGCAAAGTTAAGTGCTATTGAACTAATGCAAACTTTTGATTACATCATTGTACCTGTATATTTTGTGTAACGAACAAGTCGCTCAGAAGTATGTATATAAAAACTATAATTTATAGGAATGTTACTGAAACGAAGTATGAGTGCAAGGCGTTAAGTTTGTGTTGTTGCAGAGTTAGTTTGCCTTTAACTTAGGCAAATCATTTAATAAATCAACCTGAAGCTTTATGTCTGTCTGTGTGATTATTGTGTGAAGTAGCGAATGACAAAATGTTGGGATTAATTTTCTAATACTAATTTATTAACTTTCTAGACTCGCGACAGTTGGTGACGAATTTTGAATGTAACTGCAATTTCCAGCTAAAATGTTGTACTGAAAGATTTTCATTTTTTATGTGGTATGTGTTGTGGGGACAGGCCGGGGTACCCGGAGGAAACCCCACCCGTTCGTCACGGTTACCACCATCCAAACTCACGTGCTTACGGGACTCTGCCATATGGTATTTGGGATGATAAATGAATAATTACATACCGGTTTTAAATAATAAACTTTAATTACATGTGCACACCGGTATATATATATATATATATATATATATCTTGTTTACAGTTTCATCCTGCTCTTAGTGTATCCTTACATATTTTAAGATAACACAAAGCTGGTTTCTTAGATCTATATGAATTTAGAGATTTATTCACCATTCTATAAAAATTAATCTTATGGATTAATTGTGGTAAAATTTATCCATTAGTCATCGTAATATTCTTTTTAATAATAATGCAGTACGTCCTGTTTTCGGCGGGACAGTTTCGCTTTTTGCATGTGTGTACCGCCGTCCCGACGTATGAAATATGTTCCGACATTCGTTTAAAATGATGTCAGTCCTTAATGTTTACTATTATAATGGATCCATGGCCTAATGGTAACACACTAGTGGCGTGCAAAAAAATCAGGGTCGCAGGTTAGATCACCCCCTCAACCCTAATTTACTAGCCCGTCTTTCGCATGAGAATTTGAACCAAGATGCAGTGTACCGGTAGTATGTGTTTTACACCTGACACTAAAAGACCCAGGATCGTCTCTGGATAGGGGCGTCCACTGTATCTCGCACTATCCCCAGTAACTCAATTAACTAGTCTTCTGGTTGCGATGGCTAAATGGAAAATTTACGATGCACTAGCAAACAATCTACCTCACATACATAGTTTTAAACCCGTATAAGAACATGCTAAGATTTATGAACGTAGATAGTTATTTGATGCAAAGAAGTACTATAGTTATTTGATGCAATTAAGAGCGAATAAGCACCCTCAATGTGTTGACTCTACTAAGATTGATAGGGGTCCATTACTTCAAAAATGTAATTAAGACCGTATACGCACGCTGATGAGGTTGTTTGAATGCAAATAAGTAAGCGTTTATTAGTTTTCAAGCGCATTTAAACCCGTAAAAGAACATAGGAAGATTGTTTGGGTGCAGATGAAGAAAAGTGCATTAGTTATTTAATGCTAAAAAGAGTGTTTAAGAACCCAGAATGTGATGACTTAACGCATATTGATAGGGGTCTATTAAGTTTATACGAATACGAATATTTATTTGCAGTCAAAGGCCACCA